>JAGFPH010000370.1:453828-480753 GCA_018207615.1 Philaenus spumarius
CTGGATTGAATCCTCCTATGTCACTAAAACAAGTATGAGTGTTACACGACATCGTGCAGTGCTATTCGCACGCTTTAGTTTACACAAGGAGGCGTCTTATGTAGGACTTACTGAAAGTGATGTTACAGTTTTGAATGAGTTAATGAGTACTTTAGAAAGTGAAGATGAATATTATGACAGTGATATAAGTTAGATTGAAGGTAGTGATGAACCAGTTCTTTTTAATTCTGAAAACTATAATAATAGGTATATTCTAGAAGCCACATGTGCCGATAACTCGGCCCATGGGCGTGGGGCAGGTACGATAGAGACCCAACAAATGTTGCAATGGAAAAACAGTGAAATTAAAAAAGAAAATCATTTCAATTTTATAAATAATGTTAAATTAACAAAGAAAAAATATATTTAGCAACTCATTATTTTCATTTCCTTTTCTGATCAATTAATCATTACCAACGAAAAATGCTGCGTTGTCCCGCTGCCGACATTCCTAATTCAGCACACGGGTGTTGCAACTGTTGTTCGAATACAGCAGTGAAAGAGTTAATAATACAAGTTAAACATTTCTATCTCATATCAAGTAAATATTGAAAATAATATTTTAGATTTTTTACAATAATATTTTGGCAATAGATATTTAATAAAAACATTTACCTTATCTGGACGGATAATTTTTATTAGCAGAAGTTTCTGAAAACTGTGAAGTTGTGTTTCCCAAGGTCGAGGAAGGTTGACCAGATTCGATGAATTGTAAAAATGTTCCCAGTGTGATAGATTGTGTTCAAAACTCTCAGAAAATCCTAAAATAACAATCGATTTGTTAATTTGTAACCTCAACACCCGCTATAGTACGGTATGTCATGGGCGCCCCCTAGCTCCCAGGAAAAGGAAAACATATATACTATTAATTACAGTCAGGTAATTTTCTTTAAAGGGATTAGCACTAAAATATTTTTATTTTATTTTTTACAAGAATTCAAGCATGAGCTGCTGGGTCTCTACTTGGTGCGGCCTCTAGGAGTGTTATAGGTCTTTGTGTATTCACTGACGGTGTAAAGGTACAGACTCGATGCTGTGTGGATTAATATTTCATCTGAACAGCCAAATTGGCTTCCCAAATTTAACAAGTTCACTGCTACGTAAATTTCGTATTTCCTATGCTAGGAGCTGACCTTTAATTTTTATATTTGTAGTCTAAATGAGTAGAAATTACTTTATTTTTGATTTTTGAACCTTTCTACGTAATAATCACTAATATTTTGAAGAGGACGCACATGTGCATTGTGTATTGAAAATACTCCCAATACGGGGGTTGGCTTGCAATGCACTGTGCGTCAGCCGCATCTCATAGTATTCAGTGTCAAGCTCACATGTGCGTCCTTAGCAGTGAACGTGTTAAGCCCTATACCCCAGTCTAGCCCCCCTCTCAAAAATATCATATGGGCGCCCATGCAGAATGTACACATGTTTAACTGTAATAACTAAATATATTTGTTATTTTGATTTGATGATAGTTACCTGAGAAAGAAGGTAATGTGTCAATATAGCAAATTTGAGACCAAGCACTTTCAGTCAACCAGCTAGGAACTGGATTGGAATTTTTGTTGACTTCTTTTATCTCACCATTGCAAAAGAAATCAACCTCTGATTTCTCCAAAGTGCATTCCGTCCTAAACATAACAATCGCTTAACAACGGGAAATATTTATTTTTGAACACATATATTTTTATACCATTTTTTAATGCTTGTAGCCTTACTGGATTGTTAATTAACTTTAATTACCTTATGGCGATTCTGTCGAACAATCCTCGATTTGATGTAGTTTGTATTTCCTTATCACATGACACGTTTTGATTCTTTATTCAGTCATTTTCGAATGTACACATAAAAATAAGTATCCCCATGAAATCAGAAGATTTTAAAGAAGAAATTAACACCATAAAATACATAGTTGCCTCGAATGATTACACCTCAATTATTGACAAGAAAATCAAAAAACAAACTAGAAGTAAAAAAGTTAACAAAGCCACTCAACCCAAACCCAAATTTATTGCCGTGGACTTCAATAAAGCCCTGGAACACACAGCACACAACATTTTCCACAGAAAAGGCTACCACCTAGCTTATAGAACATCCAATAGCCTAAATAAATTTTTAAAACCAAAAAGAGCAAGAAACCCTGACCAATTTAACAGCAGCGGCGTGTACCAGTTATCATGTGATGATTGACCAAAAACTTATATAGGCCAAACCGGACGCACATTTAAAACCCACTTTAAAGAGCATGTACCATCTTCCAAATGTTCTACCAACAAGAAAATAGTTTCCAAGTTCACAGAGAATTTTATTAAAACCAACCATAATTACACAGACATAGGCAAAAACTTGAAAATATTACATCACTGCAATAAAGGTCCATTAATGAACATGAACGTGATAGAGGAGTGCCACATATATAAAATGCAAAAACAAGATCCAGACAATCTACTTAATAATAAGTTGCTTTTTCATCCCCACACCATCTTCGATATGATTAATAGCACGGAAGCAGTTCCAGCTCTTCACGATGTACATACTGAAACAATAACCCCCTCCCCAATACTGGAGACCATTATCTGCTGACCGGCATTACTTCAGTTGACGATCAAACACATTCGAAAATGGTCCCCGATAACGTACGTCGCACGTATTTGTATAAATTTTAAGTGTGTTGTAATTTGTGTTATTTAAATGTTTGTGAAGTGATAAGTCAAATGCATCATGTGATAAGGAAATACAAACTACATCAAAACAAGGACTGTTCGACAGAATCTCCATAAGGTAATTAAAGTTAGTATATTTTTATATGTTCTGTTACAATTACGAGTTTTTTATTGTTTGTATTTTCATACATTATAAATTATATGTACAGATATAGGAGTCTTTACAGCTCCAATATTTTACACTTCAAAAGTATTTGTTCTGCTGCCTCTGATTGTTAACCTTGTAGTTTGGAGCCTGAAAGGTACCGAAGGTTAAACCCAGGGGATTTAAATATTTCTTAAATGCTCAGATCCCCTGAACGGGAAGTGCAGACTAGCTACACATATTAACCCTTAACGTGCGGCTAGCGCCTTTAAACGCAAATACACAAACACATGCTTAGATGATTCCATAGTTCACGAAACTTCCAATAGAGTGCAGAGAGATGTTCTTCGAGTATGTTTAGACCAAATAAAAATATAAGCAATGTCTGTGACGTCTTATCGGTCTGTGTTCTGTCGCCAGAGCAAATAAGTCTTCTATCGGAAGCGTTCTCAGCACGGCTTACGCTTATAGACACAATCTGTTTCACTCAGCTGTTCCTTGTTTGTTTGTATTGTTAGCCGACTGATATTCATTCCGAAGTTTTAGTTTTGTATAAGTTCTTGTTTTTCTTAGTTTAGTACATAATTATTTTATTTTTAGACAACAATAAGTATTGATTTTATTTATTTAGTTTTTGGCGAAATTGTAAATTCTTCTAAGTTTAGTTTTAAGTTTTTAAATTCTTAAAAAATATTAAAAGAATTTAAAAATTAGTTGAGTATTTTTCGTGTGTACTTCTTAACCTTAAGAATCAAAATTTAAAAAGAAAGAACATTGAGAAAATAAATATATATATTTTTTCAACTCTGAATGAGCGGTAGCCCATATTTTAGCTAAGCGCTTTAACCCGCCATCAGTCAACCTAACTTCAATCCCGCGAACGGTCAACCGTATAGGAGGAATCTAACACTTGTTATGTCCCCCCCCCCTTATAGTTTAGTAAAGATAATTACTACCATATTGTTTTTAACTTTTCAGAATATATGTTTTTAGACATTTTATTAAGTTTTAGAATAAATTAATTAAAATTTATATATTTTATTAAATAATTTTACTAAAAAAAAAAAGTGTAGGGAGAGCCAAAATTACCTCCCTCAGATAGTCGTTCAGGCATTGATAAAAGTAGAGGAATGTCAGGTTAACAGCAAAAAAGTTTTCAGTATAACATATTTTTTCGTTAGGGTAAATCTAACAGGTTGACCGATGGCGGTTTAAGGGTATAGATTGGTTTGGCATCCTTCACAGTCTACTTACAACATGTAAACAAAACAAATATTTACAAATTTCTACACAACTCAAACATTAAACCCCACTTACACTTTCACCTACTGTTAGGATTATTCATAGGGGCTGAACAATAAATACATACAAGAGTAAATTTCAAATAAGTGTTGTTAAAGTTTGTTAAGTAATTGTTTACTATTTTCTACTTCAGCATTTATTTTGTTAAGAATATTAAGTAGTGTTTTAACTTTGAGTTATTTTTATGAAAGATGTAAATTAATTGCCCAGAGGCCTGGGTTAACATATTTTTGTAAATGATTCATCCATGATTTTCTACAGATTTAAAAAAATACTTTTACCAGTATATTATTATACAAATATAGGTAAAATATTGAAAACTCATAAGTTATGACAATTTCTTTGATTCACTGTTTTCTTTTCAATAACTATTTGCTCACCAAGATAAATCGAGCTAGGCAGTTGCGGTGCAGGGTTTCTGATCTATTCACATTATATGAATTATTTTTAATTTTTTAACAGATTCAAAACTTATTTGATAAAATTCTAAATTGTGTTTCTGTAAATAAAAATTTAGAAATAATATAAATAAATATTATATTAATATAAAAATATTGTATTGTATGAGATTATTATTAGGTTATTAACTTGTTTAGTTATATAGTTATTGTTAGGCTGATTATAATAACGCAAGGCAATTGGTAACGCCCCACTAATGTAACGTAGTCTTAAGCCACGCCCCTTTGAATTCTGTATAAATACGGGAGATGAAACACATTAGATTAGTTATAGTTTGACTATTGTAGCTCGTGCATCACTGAAGATGGCGACTTTGTCGTTGAAACGCGTTTGAGTTAATAAACGTATTAATTGTGAGATTTTGTGTGCTAAGTTTATTCTATCAAATGTGTTTCTGTGTTTAATATGGTAATTGTTGATAAAGAGTATTTTTATTATTATTGTATTACATTTTTAATAATTAATAATTCAAAGATGATACTGATTACTGACACTGATTAAATGAAACCCCGAACCACAATAATAAAGAATAAACCACGGGCAGACCCATGGAGGCTGCATTATTCATTCCTTTTTTTCACTTTTTCTCTTCTTCTTCTTAAGTTTTTTCTGTTGTTGTGTATATTAAGTTTTTTTATTGTTGTAGGATTTAGAAGTAATATTGTTTTTTTTTTTCTCTCTTTTGTGTATCTTACAGTATTTAATGTATTTCTTCTTAAGTTTTTTCTGTTGTTGTGTATATTAAGTTTTTTATTGTTTTAGGATTTAGAAGTAATATTGTTTTGGTTTTTTTCTCTTTTGTGTATTTTATAGTATTTAATGTATTATTGTGTCTTTCTTATTGTAATAAAAGGAATGAAAAATATTTAAAAAAAATAACTGAACAACTTATTGAAAAAGTTATTTTTACAAAAACAAATTTTTAATTAAGTTGTTCAGAAATTGTTTTTAGTTCTTTATTTTTGTGGTTCGAGGTTTAATTTAATCAGTGTGAATTTGTTGCAACATAACTCTTTAATGTTTGTACTGATTACTGAGTAGAAGAATCACCCTTATCCGTCTTATAAGTTGAGGGTTCAATCAATGGGGGTTTACACGTGAATATTTTAAGCTGCCCTGTCTTCCCTTAGAGTTGATGGTCCATAATTTTGTCAAATATACAAAATAGAATGTTATCACTAGAAAGTATTTGTAAAAATTCTCTTTTGTATTTATTTTACATTTATGTTATTCATGTGTCCCA
The DNA here is from genome assembly GCA_018207615.1 of Philaenus spumarius. NCBI lineage: Eukaryota > Metazoa > Arthropoda > Insecta > Hemiptera > Aphrophoridae > Philaenus > Philaenus spumarius. The sequence continues at coordinate 459,680 of JAGFPH010000370.1, forward strand.
GGACTTTTGTTCAAGCATGTGTGCACGAGTGTGTATGTGTGTATACATATATACTCACATACACTCATTTTCAGGGCACAGCCGGTTTCCTTATATTAGGAAAGCGCACACTTATGTACGCTCACTGGCCTGTAATCTCTCAAGGTTGGCCAACCTGGCTGTGTCTGACTTAACTACGTGCTATGTTTGGTGTATTCGCTAGTGGGACATAGTGAACACACTTCCGGCTGAATACTGTTGCATAGTCTCCTAACATTTGTGAAACTGCAAAGTGTACAACTGAAAAGTTAAGTATACAACTGAATATCTAAAAGTGTTCCATCAAATAGTGCTGTAGTGTATATCATATGTATTTCAAAGACTAAACATAATGTATTTATAAACTGATAAATATCTGCAATTGAAAGCAAGTAAATCTTTTGGTTCAGGTTCATTACTTACATTTTAATTAGAATGCAGAGTAGAAAAGAAAACACTATTCTGTCTTTTTCAAACAAAGAGCGGCAGATACTTTTATAAAAACTATGTGTAAAAGAATCCTCCAGAAATTTCAATCGTTTCTCCAGGACTTTTGATTTGTTGCTAAAAATAGACAAGAAATTGGTTAGTTTATATCTTTAAATGTATTGATAATAGGCTATCTATTATATTGAGGTTACATTTTAAGAGGCTAATTGACCATCTGGGGAGCTGTTATGCAGATTTAATTCAGGTATATATAATTATATAATGCTCAATTATATAAATGAGGTTATACAGATTTGGAATCACTGAGTGTAAGTATAGAACTAATATACGTTAAGGAGTGTAGGCAGAATATTCATTTCATTTTGGCATCTATGGAATTGGTAAGTTCGATTGATAAGAAGAAAGAGCCATAGAGTATAAGATACTGGCCAACATAGAAGTAGTGTACAAAGTGGGTAGTGGCAGAGTGATGATTGATGACTTAAATAGATCAGTTTAAACACTCACTCCGTGTGTTACTTGTTTTTTATTTTCCTATTTATGTGTTTCAGAACTGTTGTCCTATCATAAGAATCTTTGCTCAATATGTTGTTAAACATTAAAACATACACATTACCCCACATACATGATACAGCGAGACATGTGCACACCTTGGCGCTTAAAGGGAGACTGAAACTTAGATATACGTCAAAGTGCACACCTCAATAAACATAAAAAATGTAACAATTACTAAAAAGGAAACATTTTTATCATACATAGATTTTACTCAGAAAGTTAATGAGGTCGAAAGTTTCAGAAATGGTGCTACAAATGCTTTTTACTTTTATTTATTTTATCTATATATATAATCCAAATACCACTCACTGACTCATTACGAAATCTCAAAAACCACCAAACGGATTGTAATGAAATTTGGTATGTAGCTTTCTCTAGGTGCTCGCTAAGAAAGGTTTCAAAAAATTCGAAATTTTAGGGGGGTTTAAGGGCGTCAAAGTTACTAAAAAAAAACCACCGAACGGATTGGAATTAAATTTGGTATGTAGCTTCCTCTAGGGCCTTAGGTGCTCGCTAAAAAAGGGTTTAAAAAAATTAGAAATTTTAGGGGGAGGGGGGTTTGGGGAGGTCAAAGTTACTAAAAATACCCATAAGAAATGCATAGTATAATATATTTATTGATATATATTTTTTTGGTTAATATACGTTTAACTTTGATTTGCAAAGCCGGATCGGGCCAGCTAGTACATTATATTTGTTGCATCCAGGAACTGTTATCAGACTAATAAACCTGTTACATACCTCTTATGTCCATCTACAGTCCTTTGTTGGTCATTATTCGATGGGACAATCGATTTCGGAAGCCATGCTTCCATTATCAAGTCAAATACAACACTTAACACTTATACAGATATTATCATAGTGACATTTAAAACAACACAACACTACAAAAACTCTTAACCCTAGATTACTTATGTCAAAATTTTGTCACAGGATTACTTATGTATCGTAAATTTGACTACTAACAAATATTTATTTTTTACTGTAATAAAATAATTTTGTAGTTATTTTTTTAAATTGTAATTGTATCCTAGAATATTTTAGGGATATATTTAAAAAAAAAGAGCTATACATCAAACTATTCAATTGAAAAAAATATAATAAAAAAGCAGACAACTTTTTATTTAAAAATAAAAAACAAGAAATTTGAAAAAAAATTCAAAATTGTATAAAAATTTTTTCTATATTTTTTAAACACATAGTTATGGTAAATACTTGAGTTGTACTAAATTTTTTTTAGTAAAATTCAAAAGTTTTTTTTGATCCATAGGTTTGGTGGATTAATTAAAAAGTTACACTGTCACTTATGTATCGTCAAATTGACTACGCAAGCTCAAGAAAACAAGGATGCGTACTATTTGTAACAACGAAACTGTGCAACTGACATCTATGGTTGAAGGGGGAAGGTACTGGGAGGGGGTTAAGAATACGCACCTATTTTGTCAGATACTGCGATTTTGCAAATGCTGAATCATCATTTTGACGACACATAAATCTAGGGTTAAATAACTTAACACGTTATAAAAATAAAAAGCCATTAAAAAAGTTCAGGACCGGGGATTTGAATTTAAACGCTTTTAACACGTTCACTGCTAAGGTCACACATGTGAGCTTGACACTGAACACTATGAGAAGCGGCTGAAGCACAGTGCATTGTACGTAAACCCCATATTGGGAATATTTTCAATACACAATGCATTGCGTGTTTTGTTAGAGTAAAGTATTTTTGTTGAACCTTCATAGTTTTCTTATTTAATAATCAGATCAAGCTCACAAGAGAGTAAGACTGTAACCTTCAGCATCCATGTGTATTGTACGTTGTAGTTTAATCAAGTAAATTTAAATATCAGTATGCATGCAAAGCTCAATGATGTAAAATATGTTGCTGGATCCTCTGTTGTGTTGTCTATTTTATAATTTAATTTACACTTTTTAATCCTAGTATTAATTTTTACTACTTAATTTCGGGATTTCGGGGGGGGGGGGGGGGGGGTTTGACCTCTAACCCCCCCCTGGCTACGGCATTGGCACAAGCCTATTGTTAAACCATGAAAGAGCAAGTATAGCTAATTGTATTTTCATTGTATAAACTAATGTAAGAGTGGTACAAAGATCTGCTGCTTTGTCATAATTTTATTAAAAAAATTTACACATCGAAAACTTTATTTCACAGCAATGCTGCTTCAACTGTGAAGCTAACGTTGTCATGTTAACTAAGAATCTTTTGGCACTTTGCATACGGTAGCTACTGCCATACAAGTCAGCTGTAATCTTCTGATCTACAAACTGTACATATGCAATTAAACTGCAACAAATACGCACATAACCAACTACACTACATGATTACTGTACTTTCAAAAATTTAAATTAACTTTGATTCTACTTAAACTAATTAAAAACTTTTAGAACAACGTATATGTGTGTGAGTAAAAGTAAAATTCTTGCTATTATAATAATAATGTTTGATTCTATATGTAGTGCGTAAACCAAAGTATATAACAATTTAAGAAATATTTGGAAGCGATGGACATGTCTTTAAAACAGAATGAAATTTATAAGCTTAAGGTGACGTCACATTTTACTTTTAATGTTTGTTAATTTTTATTTGTTTTTTGTAAATATAAATTCTTTTTACGTTAAATTGTACCATTTTTTTTTTAACTAGGGTAATCACTATTCTACTTTTATATACAGTAGAGTGCTATTCCGAACTAATTGGGACCGAACACTGTTCGGTTTAGCGGGAATTCGGAATAGGCAGATTTCATTAATAATATTAACGTATTGACTTGTCAAGGCATAAATTAAGTATGGGGACATCTCATAGTGTCAGTTCTATATAGCGTTGATTGGATCGGAGGAAAGCGAGGAGGAGGTGAACATTCAAACTGAACTCATATCACACGTAAACGTGGCAAATGCTTTTGACCTCTTAAATCCGTTTTTTCATTCTATTGCGCTACGATTCCATTTTATTCTAAGAACGGAAGGGAAGGGATAGGTTGTTTGAACTGTTTGTTTTGTCATCCCGCAGTCTGTACGTTATTACCGCATCGTCTTGAAAAAAGATCGAGAAAAAAATTAAATTCCTTCGACATAACGAAAACGGAGAAGAAAAACGGTTGAACGCAACTGGCAACAACACTACCAGTGCCTAGCTGTTGTATCTAATCCTTCCTTCTTTCTGAAGGACCCGGTATCCGTTTCACCAGACTCTTGTTGCAACAGCTTCCTTCCCGCAAAACGGATGGAAAACATGAAGGAAACAAAACCAGCTTTCATTTCAATTTGGTTTCAGGCGTTTTCATCAAGCTTAGGCTATATGTATGTCTCTGTTTAACTTATTTGTATAACAATAAATGTAAGTTTTTTGACGGACGTCTTTTCAATTTCTCCTGTTTTTATGTTTAAAAAATCGGTATTTTTTCTGAACTCTGTTCTGAATAGGTGGATTTTCGGAGTAGCGGGATTCGGCATAGCGGAACTCTACTGTATTAAGGTTGTTTTTTTAAATTAAAAAATATGCTATTTGGCTAATGTCATGATATACTGTTTTGTACTGCAGAGTTTCTCTCTTGTATTTATTTTACATAACTTCACTTTTCTGTATACTTCCTGTAACTTAATCAGCCAAGTGTTCTTACTTCACTAAGCTAGTACCAGAAAATAAAGGTGTAGTTGTCTGACTACATGATTATAATAATATAATACTACAGACATATTATATAATAGAATACCACAGATATAACAAGAGATCAGTAGGTTGCACACAACTTGATGCATCCAATCTACGGGTTCACAGAATATTTGGGCCTAATACGTGTCTTTCCCTTGAAGTGAACACCGCAGGGTTGGAGCAGTTACAAGATGAAATATTGCATTCAGCGTCTCTTCGGCCTAACATTTCTATAGGTTATAAGTCTTAACAAAAGCGAATACTTACGCATTTTCTATCGATGAAACATATACACTTATAAACCATGCCAAAGAGAAGTGATACATTGGATTAATGTTGGGCAAATCTGTTAAACAGTAATAGAGGGCTGCAGAATGTTTAGCAACTGGTAGGTAGCCAAGACGAAACTGGTCGATGTTTCTCTCTCTTTCTTTGGATGCTAGTTGTTTGTTTTTAATTTGTACAGACATAACCTAAAAAAAAAATATATATATAAATAACAACAATACATCTCAATTGTTAACGTACACAAAAATACATTGAATATTTGTCTGAAATTCTCAGTTTTGATGAAAGTAAACTGAGGAGAGGCCTCAGAAAATCAGAGTAGAGTTCAAGAGTCATTTATCTTGAATAAACTGATATATGTGTATATAAATATATGTAATAATGGCACTACATAATTTTAAATATACCTGTGAGCTGTGTGGCATAATGGTTAGAGCGGTCATCAAAGTTACCTATAGTTGGAACCACCAACACAGTTAAGGGGACAGAGTGGTTAAAGGGACTCATCAAGTTTGCTACTATTGAAAATTCCATTATATATATAGATTTATTTAACAGCGACCTGCTCGGAAAATCTTGCTCATGTAGGAGAGGTAGGTGAAGGTTTCCTACCACTGCGCACCTCGTGTCATTCTTATTTCATTGTGTGTGTTCTACCTTTTGTGATAATATGTAAGGGAACTAATAAAATCTACGAAAAAGACATAGCGTTTAGGAGAATAAGACCTCTACTTCAAATATATTTAATTACGTTTAGGCATAATGACAACAACGCCATTTCTTTTTAGGTTGCAAGAGAACCTATTACTCAAAGTTTAAATCAGAAGTCGGCTTTGTGTAAAGAGTTGTTTTCTAATTACACAAAGTAACAATGGGTCAACATTAACATTAATTTCTATAATAAAATATGATTTATATGCCTGTAGTTACAATATTCTTTTAATATTCCCGTTAACATTGTTTTATTGTAATTGTATGTAATTATAAAATCATTGTATAAGTATCCAAGTCACAAATAGAATATAACAAATATTACCTTGTATCCGTCGTGTGACACAATTATATTATATAGGATCAATTATGATAATTGTGATAAATTCTATATAGGCCAAACCGGGAAGCCGTTCTTAAACGGTTTAAGGAACATCTACCAAAGAAAAACAATTCAAATTATGCTCGCCATTTAATAGACAACAATCACCAATTCACCGATTTTAATACAAATTTTGAACCTATCCATTTTTGCGTGAAGGGTAGATATATGAATGCCATAGAAGAATATGAGATATATAAAGCCTTTAAACACAACGACAAACAATTGCTTAGTGACCAGTTACTATTTCAGTCCAACATATTGTATGATTCGGCGATAAGAATATCGGACTCTATCAACTAAACATTGAATTCAGTCAGTAGTCGTTCGACCGTGACTCTAAGTAGACGTCTACCCGGATTAAATGTCATAATTGTGTGTGTTGTGTTGTGAGTTGAGTGTTTTTGTGTTGTATGTTATTTAACTTTTATTAGGTATCTGATGATGAAACATGTTTCAAAACGCGTCATAAACGAATGCTGAACGAAGTCACACGACGGATACAAGGTAATATTTGTTGTATGTAATTAATTTAATCATTGTATTATCTTTCAATGATACTAACATGATTGGACATTGTAAGGAACAGGGCTGGTAATAAACAAATATTATTCAGGTGAAAAATGCCAGCTGGTGAGAAAAAACTATGCAGGAAGGTGCCCGGCATAGGCTGGGGCCACACAGTTCGGTTTATCGGGATGACGACAGCACAAGATTTTAAATTGGCGCGTTCAAACAGTCCGTCGAATACGGACATCCCGATTTCCAACGGATGGTGTTGCCGCACTGCAGGATCCCGAGAAACAGGAAGGAGATACAAAACACGTGCATTTTCTAGTTTGCGTTCAGACAGTCCGGTTATTCGGGTCCGTTGCATTGCTTCTTGTTGTGTTTTGTCAACATCAAAATGTTTGATATGGACAAACTATTAGAAAATGTACATGGAAACCCACCCCACATTTATGTCCATGTTTGTAGACATTCCTAGTGACAGTGATTGTGATAATGATTGTTAAAAAAATACAAATTGACTGAGATTATAAATATAGTGGTAATTTAAAATTATACTGAACATATCGTCATTAAAAATCTATTTTCTCTAAAACATATATTCGATTTAGATGAAATTTGATATATGTATAAACAATATGTATATATATATAAATACAATATAAAATTCATTGTTGTAATTGTAGCCATATCCCATTGCTATTATGTATAATACTATATTATTTATACTTGCCTTAGAAATCCTTTTAGAAGTCTTTATATCGTTTACAGCTGTTTCACCTTTTCATTTTCAGGCATCTTCAGAACAAATACACACAAAACACTTCTCACAATTACACTTATAAACAGAGATTAATATGATATTTAACACAAAAAACAAAAACAAAAAAAAATAAAGACACAAAATAGATAGACATAAAGTGTGATATGATAGACTTGATGACAGTCGCATACTGAGACTTAAATAAATTTAACAAGTGTTTTAAATGTTTTACTAAGTGTCATTTTGTGTTTTTATTTATTATGTTTTTATTTGTTTATGTTTTAAATACCAAATTAATCTCTGTTTATAAGTGTAATTGTGAGAAGTGTTTTTTGTGTATTCGTTCTGATAATGCCTGAAAATGAAAAGGTCAAACAGCTGTAAACGATATAAAGACTTCTAAAAGGATTGCTAAGCGAAGTATAAATAATAATATTACAATATAAAACATTGATAGCACTACTATAACATTTAAATAAACAGGCCAGTAACTTTACTCTACTGCTATCAACAAAGTTTCCACCCAACCTAAATGCGAGATTGCGCATAGTCTACAATGGCTTAGGTTAAGTATTGCAATGCATAGTGATTTTGAATCATATAATTAATAATTATTTTCAAAAATATAAACTAAAAATGAAAAATAGATTTTTAACCCTACAATTGTCGATGTTAATTTTTTGATATGCCAAGCCATTTCGGTGCGTGTTGCAAGTACATTTTCAAAAATTCGCCAAATACAGTAATTATAAACCAACCCAAAAGTGTACACAGCTTTTTTGTAGAGAAAGGTTCAAAGAATTCATATGTGCCAGTAAAAAAATGATTCATTATATTACAAAATTATTAGCTCAAGAAACAAAAAATGTTCAAGTAACGAAAGAAAAAAGTTAAACTTTAGGCCTACATAAAAATTAGTAAACATTTTTTGTAATTTTTTAAAAATGTACAAAAGTTTTGTAATTTAGTTCTAAATAGTTCTGTATAAAAATATATATCAATTTCAAATTCTTATTTTGAAAACACAAGTTTTTATGTTCCTACTAAGTGTAAAGTCCTGAACTGAATAATAGTATAGGCAGTGTTCTAAGGGTGGGGAGTACGTTTTACCGGGACCGTGTGTCGCAACAATTTGATCCCGAATTTCGGGATCCCGAGAAACCGGACCGTGTGGCCCCAGCCCCTTAGTTTGCAACATTACGGGAAAGTGGCAAAGTGGTAGTGCGAGGGGGGAAGGGGAAGTAGTGTGCCCTCCCTCGCCACTATCTCCTTCTCTCTCACGCAAGTACTCAAAATAGGTCGCCGTCTAATAAATCCATCTATAGTTGCATAGGTTGCGCCCAACTACAGCTACAGCCTTGATTGAAGAGCCTAATTAAAATAACTAAATAACCTCTTAAATCAGGATAGTAATAATAATGATAATAGTATACCTTATGTGTATTTAAGAAGTATCTAAATAATAATAGTAATAAAAACAAAAAATTTTACTGAAATAATTAAGAGTCAAAGAATAGTAAAGATAATTAGCAATAATCAAAATAAGTTTATGTTAAATGCAGTAATTAAAAGAATAATAAATAAATAAATTAGTAAAATCAATGTTAATAGAAATATAGGGTAGAGAAATTCAATGCAAAGCAAAACTGAACAAAGCTAGGGTAGGATAGGACAGGCCCTAACTTGATTAAAACAGCAGTTAAGGGTTCTCTCATAATAAGAGTCATGCTAATTAGTAAATTGTATAAATTAGTAGTTAATTTTTATGCATTGTATAAAAAAGAATATAATGATTAAGAAAATGTAAAAAGAATTTTAATATCTCGTTTAAATAAAAAATAACGTAATTAAAGACAAAGAAGACTCAAAAAGAAAAATTTGAGTTATTGTAAAATAAAATTTGTTTAAATTACAAATACATGATGAAATAGAGTATTAAAGAAAAAAGAAAAACTTTTAACTTCATAGTAAACTAATAATAATTAATAGACAAACAAGGAGTTTTAAAGTTATACTTGAGAAAAGTGTTGCTTATAATAGAAAACTATATCTATTGTAAAGTTTATGAAATATATGTGTATAGGTAATAAGAGTATACATAATCTATTAACTTTTATAAAAGTAGAGTCAGCAGTTTTTTAACTAAGCATTTCTTAAGTAATGAAATTTATAAATCAGAAAGTATTTCTAAAAGTAAAGTATATCTATTTAATATTGAGCTAAAGAAGTTAACAGTATTATAAGAATAAATGAGATTCAAATTAATCAAAATGGGGGGGGGGGGCAGGTAATGAAAAACCAAAATGTTTCAGAGGCAAAAATTGACAAAAATAAAAAACGACAAAAGATAGAAGAAATTGGAAAACATTTTGATAAAAAATCGCACATAAATCTAATAATTTATATCAGAGCAAGAAGTCTAAGTCAATTTTTCCGTCAACAAAGCTGGAAAGTATTACACAAAATATATTTTTTAAAAACAACAAAAATCAACCAAATAAATAATTAAGTGAAGCGTAAGTACTGCACAAAATAATAACAGTACACTACAAAGCTGAAAGAAAGTATACGAAGGATTCTTAAACATACAAATTTAATAGAAGTATAGTCCAGTCAAGTTGTCAAAAAAAAGACCGTAAATGAAAAATATTCTAAACAGATTTTTTTTGGAATTATTAGATTTTGGGGTGTAGATTAAGGGGCTTTGCATATGCGTCACAAGTGGGACAACACCTTTAACAGTTGGAAAATTTGCCAATTTTAAAGTTTTTTAGTGGTTTGTTGCGGTTATTTCTGGTTTTATAATATCAAATTGAAATCTGTAGATGAATATTGATTAAGGACTTAAAAACAAAGAGTTTGATGCCTATTGTGCTTAATTTGACCGATTCAAACACTAGATATTGGATATTTTTAGCAATTTTTATAATAAAATAATTACAATATTAAATCTAGAGCACCGGATATGCTTATAAATAACTTTTTAATGTGTTACTTACCGCCAGCAATCCTTTTTTTGAAGTTTTTCCTTCAATACATGTATTTCACGACACGTGTTTCGGAACTTAGTTCTTCCATCGTCGGGTGGTCAAAACACATTTAAAAACGTTTAACATAATTTATAGAAAACACATATAACACAAACGACACACGAGCACAAATAAAGTTCAAACATGTTATTAGGTTGACACTGCACAGAGTACTGGTGCGTTATCAGCTGATGTCTACTTCCTATTAAGCTGGCTTATTAGCTCGAAAGTGGGGGTTGCATCGAACTGTTTTTTGTCATTTAGCAATTTGTCCGGTTGCTCTTGTTCATTTTTGTATATGTGATATTCTTCTACGCGGTTCATGTAATCCCCTTTTTCACATTTTTGTAATATTTCCATGTTGTGTTCTATGTTTTTGTAAGCATGATCATAGTTCACAAGGTGTTCAGCAAATTTTGATTTTTCCGGGTGTCTCAGTGCCTGGATATGTTCTTTATACCGCTTTTTGAAAGGCCGCCCTGTCTGTCCCGCGTAGAATTTGTCACAAGAACTGCAGTTTAACCTGTATATACTGGTATTCATGAAATTGTCTTGGTTTGAGGTTTTGTTGCTATTTAGTGTATGTTGTAGGTTTGAGTTGGTTTTGTAGGCTATTTTGTAGCCTTGTTGTCTGAAAACGTTAGCAATGGTATTGTTAAATTTAGGGTTGTGCTGTAATACTACGAATTTATTCTCTTGTTTTTTATTTGGTTTGGTACTATTTCTTTTTTGTATCATTTTTCTATGAATTGTATCTACTATTTTAGGGTTGTATCCGTTTTTTTGGGTAATATGTTTTATTAAGTTTAGTTCTTCTTTGTAATCGGCTTCATCCATTGGAACCGATATCAGTCTATTGACCATGTGGTTGTATGCTGCCATTAAAATAATATCAGTTTTACATTAAAAATATATAGTTTTTGTTTAAATAAAAATACTTTTGACCTATAAATGGTAGGACCATCTTTTATAAAGTAGACTTTAGTAGATCAAACCATAAAGTTAGCCATTTATTTACAATTTAATGTCAATTTCAATTTATAGAAGTTATTTATATATTACGAAAACAAATTTACCTTTAAGTTTTTTTAACCATTTTGTGGAATCAATCTTTTTATCGAAACTATTGGTTCTATATTGTTCTTCCATATGTTCTAAACTTTAACTTGAACATTTACAGAAGTATTTTGACCATTTGCCCCTTTATTCTTGTACACCCTTTTCGTGGGACTCCTCCAGAACTCTTGTCATCAGGGGAATGTAGATAATGTGCCCCCACTAATCGACAGCCAAATTATTCACCACAATTCCTTTCCCAAACCTGGTACTATTCTAAGTTCCTACTCAAAACAAAACAAAAATATAAACAAAATCTGCCTTATCTGACAAACCGCAATACCTTCAATAAAATACTTTTGGTTGACTTACATGATGATTTTATGATGCCTTTTCCCTATGGGGAAAATTCCTTGGCACTCACGAAATACCGTACATTTATTTTGCCTCAGATACTCCGGCCAATGGCGGGGCTTATTTCCAGGGGCCAAGAATGGAGAGAGGAGATGGCTAAGTGCGGCCCAATCCTAGAGAACACGATCTTGAGATACAAGGACCAAATTCATCATAGCCAAAGAAGGGATTTTACGGCATTGACGATATCCAATTAATTTTCCACACATACCCCCTGTACCAACGAAATGCTTTTGTATGTGAGTTCTTACCACACATACAACCTAAAAGAACGAAATAGATTTGTATGCACAAATTTGTATGTGAGTTCCTACCCCACATACACCCTATAATCCCAAAGACAATTTTGTATGCTAGTTCTCACCACACATACACCCTATGGCAACGAAATGAATTTTAACTAAAACGCCTCAAAAGTGCTCTTCAAATGAGTTATTTTAAATTTAGTAGGCCTAATGTAGCTACAATATAAGAAATCGTATGTGCATTCGCACCACACCTACACTCTGCGTTAACACAGTCGGATTAAATAAAACTAAAACCTTTGAAGCTATCGTTCAAATCAGTATTCGAACCCCTTCTTTAGCTGTTTAGCTTAATATGTGTAGGCTAAACGAATGTGAATTGGCACCACACATGCACACTATATTAACTTAATCAATTAAAATTTTACTAATACTTTGAAGCTCTCATTCAAATGAATTAGTCAAACTAATTAGGTCTAATTCACACAGGCAACGCTTCTATAAATATTCCTTGATGTAAGCTCCTAATGCTAATCACTACTGCTTAATATGCCTTACCGATAATACTTCCTAACCCTAATGCATTTTTCGTTCAGCGTGCCTAAATCCAGATTACCACACAAGCCTAGACTCGCAGTGTTGGCCTGAATAACCTAGTGTGATTCTAAAGGGCACGACTTTGAGACTGGAAGAGTTAGTGTAAAATATAAGTTAATTATTAAATTAAAATTTTTTAAAGAAAATTAAGTTTAGGAAATAAGAAGACATTAATTTCCTTTCTTGCCTACATCACATCCTTCAGTGAAAACCATACGGGCAGGAGACAATTAAGAATGTATTGAAATAGTTTTTAGTAAATATAAAATCTATAAATTAATTCAATTAAATAAAAAGTAGGAGGGTATAGGCGTGACTAGTAGGGCGTAATTATAAATTAAGAAAAGGATTTGGGAGTGGCAAGGTTCAAATAGTTGATTTTCTTTGGTTGTTTGGTTTACTTTTGCTATGAGTTGCTCCCCCACTTCTTCATTAGTCTAACAGGTATACAATAAAGACATTAAGAAAAAAATGTCTCTAAGGTGGGTCTCTGGTGGGTCTCTCAGGACCCAAACTAGTATTTTACATATAAAACTGTGATGAATAATATTATGGCTGTTGCATGGAGTTCCTTCTCATATACCCAAAGCATGGAGCCAATTAGTTCAAAGTTTCTCAACTAGATAGCAGAACAAGACGACCTGTAAGATTAATTCCATAATACAGTATCTGTTTGGCTGTAGCTTACATCATGTAATATACTTGTTGTGGTTATTTTTTGTAGCTATTGAATCAATATATTTATTTTGTAAAAAATAATGTGATGTAAAAGATTTTAAAAATGCATTTAGTCACCTTATTATTTACATTATTAGTTTGGAATAATTTTCTAATGCCAAAAACTGTTTGTTCCTTACTCTGTGGAGCTACTTGTTTACTTTCTGCAAGGCAGTTCCAGTTTGTTTGTGGTGTAAGCAAGTGTTGCATAGGTTATGTGAGTTGTTATTGTTGTGAATTATTACATTTATGCTTATATTACGGTGATAAAATGTCTGACAATCTAACTGATGAACAGATTTTTGCTCAATTAGATATAGCTCTATCTATTCCAGTAGGAAGTGATGACGAACTTTACAACAGTGATAATACCTATGATGAAGATAATCATACGTCATATTTTACTATTGACGATATTTTTTCTCAAGAGCTAGCTTTAGTACCAGAAGAAAATAATATGGAACATTATTCACCTATTGGTTTCTCAGAACAAAAAAATTTTTCACCAAGGTTGGCTTTACAAAAAGTTTCAGTGCCTTCTCTTTATGAAGAAACTCAACCTTCAACATCTAGGCCTATGGCAAAGGTAAGAGAACGTAGGTCTAGGAAACAAAATTTACAAACTGTGTTTCTTGAAAAGAGAAATATCCACAGTTTGGGAACTTATCGGAGAATCCGGCTTCAAAACCTGAAACTCACCTGAATGAAAAGTTATTCAATAAAGAGCCTTGTGGAACTTCTGAAGAATACACAACAACCATAGAAGGAGTAGAGGTATCTGCTGTTGGATGGCAAGACAACAGAACCGTTTCTTTGTCATCAACATTTGTTGGAGAAGAACCAAAAACTTCTGTTAAAAGGTACGACAGACGAAAAAAAAAAAAAAACTGTTCAAGTTGATTGCCCAAACATTGACACCATCTACAACAAACATGTGGAAGGAGTCGACCTTCTTGACAGCCTGATAGGGTGGTACAAAAATAGCTTACGCAGCAAAAAGTAATTGTTTCATCACTTATTGTAGTAAATGCATGGCTACTACACAATAGAAGCTATCAGCTGAAAGGGGAGTCTCACAAATTGAAACTTAGTGACTTTCTGCAAGAACTAGGTGCTGTTGTGTGTAAAACTGGACAAGTCATTACACCATTAACTGGCAATGTTAAAGCTAAAATTGGCCAGCCCGTTTTTAGCGTTTTGCAAGCATATTTTTAAAAATTCGCCAAAAATAGTAAATGAACCCCAATCCAAAAGTGTTCAATAGCTTTTTTGTAGAAGAAACTTCAAAGAATTCAAATATGCTACTAAAAATTAGTTTCTTTTGAAATTGTAAAAGTTATTAGCTCAAGAAACAAAAAATGTTCAGTAACGAAAGGAAAAAGTTCAACTTTAGACCTACATAACAAGTAGTAAAAATGTTTTTGTATTTTTTTCGTAAGCGTAAAAAAGTTTCGTAATTTAGTTCTAAATAGAACTGTATAAAAACATTTATCAATTTCAAATTTTTTATTTTGAAAAAAACTGTTTTTATGTTCCAAGTACAAGACTGGTAACAAACCTAGGCCTAGATTGTAACGTCATTTACTAATATATGCTTTGCCCAAAAATGAAATATTATCCTTGTAGAGGATAAATCAAAGAAAAGGACGGTATACTTGTCTTTCCTTAGTTCACAAAAGTGTTTGAGTTATATTTATTTGAATAACAAATTGACATCAATCTAATGAAAAGTCGCCAGTCTACACATTGCGTATAGAACGGGACATTTGAATACCGTGGTAACCCACGCGCTTGACTTTCTCACTAGAACGTAATAATTATGTACATTTCAATTGTCGTCTAGACAGACAAAAAACCGGTTATTTCTAGATTAATTCCCACCGTTACAAAATTCAGACTTTGCTGTACAAAATGGTGTAAAGAAATCTGTCAAAACATTTGATATGGTAGGCGTAAAATCACTTGACAAATGGGCTGTTTCATTGGTTGAAAAACTGTCCAATCGCCAAGGGTTTACAGTAATTCTTGGAAAAAATACTATTTTTATAGTGACATCTGATTAGAAGGCACCAACAGAAAGATAAAATCTTGACGAATTCAATGGTATTGTTATAATAGCCAAAGAAATATTTGTGTAGATAGTCTTGAACGTTGAAGAAGTGGGAAATAACAGTACAATTGTATGCAGATTGGCGCACGGAAATAGCTGTAGACCGATGTGCATATTTTAAAACGATGATTACGTATGTAAATATACGTTTTACGAAAAAGTTGTAAATACAAAAATTAAAGTTTAATTCATTTCCTTTCCAATGGTGCCAGTTTTATTACGATTGGATGATTCTAAGTGGGTTAAATGATCGATTATGCAAATATATGCAAATTTTCGCTAATGTTCGAAATTGTTGCGTTCTGCGCCTGAGAGAGGGTTATATATGACCCTCTGCCAATTCCAGGGTTAAGAGGCTGGCCACACACTGATGTAGAAGAACAGTTACAGCAGAAAAAAAAGGAAGGGTCCTACAGAACCAGCTCCACCAAAAGACATCAGATTGGATCAAGTGTCTCACTGGCCAGAGTTTTGTGAAAGTGGCCAGCACTGCAAACTTCCCAATTGTTCAGAAAAAACATACTCAAAATGTGTCAAGTGTAACGTGTACTTATATGCTTGCATTACAAGAAAAATGTCTTTGTTGCATCCCTAAAGTGAAACAAAATCAAGTTTAGAATAGTCATTTTTAAGCTATGAACTCTTTCTTCAAAACTAGGCCTAAATTTCAAAACTGAGTCGGCCCAAACTTTTGTAAGCCTATTACAATTTAAAATAATACATTCATATATTTTGTGTTTTATATATTTTTATTTTGTTTGTGTTATAAACTGTTTCTTATAATTAATCTCATAAAAGTAAAAACAAAATGTGAAGCGTTATGCAAAGAAAGTGCAATCATTAACAAAGAACTCACAGTCAAGCATAGTGTACCTCATGAGACCCAAAGCGATGATAAATAGTGAATCAGGATCCTCCCCCCCCAGTTTATGTTATACATTACCCATATATATATAGTGTAATTATTTTACAAGAAAATAAAAAATCATGCAGACAAGAGTTAAGTGTGTACTAATAAATACTTTTCTAAATACAGAAAAAACTAAACATTTCGAATAATTTGGAGTTTAATATGATGCATGTTTTACCTTTGATGAATCTAGAATATCAATGGCTGATTCATTTTCAAGGATATTTCCTTTAGTCGAAGAGAGTGTTTCTAAAATACTGCTTTCTACTTCTTTGAGTGTTTTCTCATTTTCTGCACTTTCAATGATTAATACTTCTCTGTGCTCTTGAAGATCAGGCCTGTCGATTTTACAAATATAGTATGTTAGTAGTTAGTATATTGGTATATTTTGCCAATAGTTTGCTAAGACATATCACACAAATTCAATGTACTCGATCAAACATTGTACTTAGTTCAAGAAATCTAGCTTTTAGAATATTACCGTGTAGCAAAGGAATACCGGTACATAATTACTTTTACATACCGCAAAAATGTTATTTTTATGTTGTAGATATTAGAGTTTCAGCAGTATCAGCCATGATAAAAACTACTTTGTTCTCACATTTACAAAATTTTGCCTAGCTAAATTTGTAAATCTTATAATGTGAGTCATCACTTCTATCTCTTGCCTATCTCTGCTCGTTGCCATCTAAACATGTCAGTTACATCAATTAATTTGTGATGTACTGTATTAACTTCATTTTTAGCTAAAGGATATTGTAGCTAAAGGTGGGATAAAATTGATTACAATTAATTATAGGCTACACTCATCTCATAGCTTTTAAACAACATCATCAATAACGTGTTGCTGTTAATAAAACGGCCATTACAAATAAAGGTGATTAACTGAAGTGGGAGAAGTTCGAAAATATTGTGGACAAAATGGTGCTACCATTAAAAAACTAGATGGGGGTCGATGATATTAGTACTTTAAATCACAGACCTGTTTTTATTTTTCTTTCTTTTTTTTATGTTCAAGCATTGATTAACATGAATTGCATTACTGTCATTCTAAAACTCATAACACTTTGACACAATACATACACGTAAAACACAAACACAGCACACAATATTTGAGTACATTCCGATTTGATTTCTTTGAAGTTCATTAAAAGTTAGTTGGACGACACATGTGCACTCTGAACTGTCCTTATGTCAGTATTGATGACCGACCTTGCATTGCGGCATTTACATTCGAGGATTGATAATACTCTTAATATTGTGTTGGACTGTAAATGTGTTTTCTCATTTAATAATGAACTTCCAGGATATTAACTGTTGTACCTTTGGAATATTTGTTTAAAATATGTAAGTTGTTTTGGATTTTGAAATAAGTATGGTGTAGGTATCTATTAAATGTTGTCCAAATTTAGAGTGTGTTGAATTGGAACTTCTATTGGGAATGTGTTACATAGTTCAAATCTTAATTTCTAAAAAAATTAAAAAAACAGGACTGTGAGCAGCAATGCAATTAAATAAATGTATTTTTATAATATAGGGTGTCCCATAAAAAACGCAAGATTTGAATTGTTAATTAAATCATCATTTATTTAAAATTTAAAAATATTTTGATTGCAATAGAAACTGCACTTACTGTGGTTAATTTTGGAGCACAATATCAGACAAATGTCCTCCACGATTATGGTGGCACACATTCACTCTTTCAACAAAATTTGCTTTAACGTTACCACACAATTGTGTTCAATTTCACCAATAATGCCTCGAATTGCAGTCTTGAGTTCAGGACTTGATTTTGGTTTGTTGATGTAAACACGAGATTTCAGAAATCCCTATAGGAAAAATTCACATTACAGGATCTCGGTGGTCAATTCTGATCACCGTTGCGCGAGATGAGATGGCCAGGAGATTTTCTCGCAACAAATCAGTTGTTTCGTTTGCAGCATCACAGGTAGAGCCATCCTGCTGGAACCAAATGTCTGCCAGTTTCATATTGTCCAATTGAGCCCATCAAAATCTGTAATAATGTTGGGATAACATTCGCCATTCCATGTTAATGCATTTCCGGCATCGTCTTCGAAAAAGTATGGCCCAATCACTCCATCAGTCCAAAAATCGCACCAAACAGTAAACTCATTGTGGATACAACTGTTTCTGAACAATGACTCGAGGGTTTATGGTGCCCCAAATTCAACAATTTTGTTTGTTGACGTATCCATCGAGTTGAAAGTACACCTCATCGCTGAAGATCTTAGGCAAATCGGCGTCCACGTTATGCCTCTCTAAAATCCAATCGACTAATTCTCGGCGCTTCAAATGGTCCACAGTCTTAAGTTGTTGTGTCAGTTGAATCTTGTAGCCCTGCATAAGCAAATCTGTTTTGAGAATTCGCTCCATGGTGGTTTTCGGGATGCCCAAAAGTTGGGAGCGACGGTGAATTGATCTCCGTTGACTCACAGTGATACTTTCTCTCACGACGGCAATATTCTCGATATACAGGCCATCACGAGGACGACTGTTTCCTCGAATGTTTTAATCAGTCTCATAACTGTTGACTGATTATATGAATTTCGTCGACCGAAAATTCCACCAAGTTTTCAAACGGTTCGGTATAACATTCCCCGTACTTATAATGTGTTTTGATAATCACAATGCGATGCTTCTTCTTGTAACGCTCCATGTCGACTAACCGCACCTAGAACAGATGACAAAACAGGAAGTGCCAGCGCTGCCAACCTAACATACCAACAATGGCGCGCAATTCAAATCTTGCCTTCTTTATGGGATACCATATATATCTTGACCATTAAGGCAAAACAAAGTATCGGTGATAAGCAAATTATAGTCGGAGTTATTTATGTTGGAATGGGTAGGACTGGTTTTCCAGAGAACATGATAGAGTGCCCTAGAGGGCTCTAGAAGGTGGTACCAGAACTAGTAATGTCAACAGAACTATTTCGATGCTAAATCGACTAGAATTTAGATTACAATAAACACAATCTATATATATATATAAAAGCCAAATACCACTCACTCACTCACTGACTCATCACGAAATCTCAAAAAACTACTGAACGGATCGGAACGAAATTTGATATGTAGCTTCCTCTACGGCCATAGGTGCTCGCTAAGAAAGAGTTTTAAAAAATTTGAAATTTTAGGGGGTTTGGGGGTGTCAAATTTACTACATCACGATCTCTTCAAAACTACCAAACGGATTGGAATGAAATTTGGTATGTAGTTTCCTCTAGGACCATAAGTGCTCGCTAAGAAAGGGTTTTAAAAAATTAGAAATTTTAGGGGGTTTGAGGGGGGGGGTCAAAGTTACTAAAAATCCCCATAAAAATACATAATATAATATATTTATTCATATATTTTTTTGGTTAATATACATTTAACTTTGATTTCTCTATCGATCCATGCAAATCCGGATCGGGGCATCTATCTATATATTTTGCTGCCCCGATCTATATATTTATCATCATATCTAATAAACGATTTGTCTAAACATGGTGATATCTTAAACAATATTTACATTTTATGTGATAGATATTCCAATTAAACATAATATTGTACGGTTATAAGTCTTACAAAATTATTTTGAAGGGTTTAAAATATTGGTAAATTGGATTTTTTATTTTGTTGCCTGCAGACTGATCACGATTTCTTAAAATGTATATAACCTTGAAACAAGAAACCTGGTACAAATAACTGTATCTTGCCCCTCCCTCCCCTCCCTCACTTTCACTTTCCTACTCACTGACCACAAGGCACTGGTGCATCAGTTGGGCTTATCATTTTGATGTGCTCATTCCTCTAAACCCTTCTATTCCTGATACTCCCGTTCCCTCTTATATTGCGGAGGATAATATTGGGGAAATTGGGCCGCTTTCAGACAATGATCTCCAAAACTCTCAGTCTCCGTCGACAGAACCGTGTTTGTCATCTGATACTGTTGAGTCAGATCATTGTTCCATTCTTCAAACCATCCAGAAACGTGGGAAAAACGGCAAAAACGTTTTTCTAATACTAATCGTGCTAAAGCACATAGGGAGTCTGTCAAAAGATACAATGCAAAAATCCCGCCGTAAATCACGAGGCTATCAAAAGATACAATAAGAAAAATCCTACCGTGCATCGCGAGGCTTCCAAAAAGTACAATCAACAAAATCCCCAGGTCAAAATGGCTGCCGTTCAAAAATACAGTTCTAAAAGATGTCACATGAAGGTGCTTCCATGGTCTGAAAAATCAATGTCAGGGTTTCACTACAACTGCAACACCGATTATCACAAAGACAAAACAGTTCAACTAGGTCCTACGACGACATGTATCTGGTATACAGCTATGACGTGGTATAAATGACATGGTTTAGAACCTACGATTCATATCCTTATGACACACAAAATTACCATCATTTGTCACATTTATTTCACCAAAATAATTATGCAATAGCGAAGCATTGCCGGGCATTATAGTTTAGGTATAATTGTATAACCACACACACAACTATTATTTAGATATTGTAATTATAAATAATTGTATACACAATAAATCATTTTTTACATTATGTTCAAGTAGAATAACAAACCTTTCTTTTGCCACTACAATACTTAGCAGTTGTCCTTCTAAACCTTCAAGAGTAAGG
>JAGFPH010000370.1:486021-505517 GCA_018207615.1 Philaenus spumarius
GAGTTAACATCTTTATTCATCCTTTTTTCCTTTAATGGGGCAAGAGTACGCACTGCATACTCTTGCCCGGACGCTGTGGGGTAAGAGTACGCAAAAAAGGTTTTGGAAAAATCGCCATATCTCGGCTAATAATGAAAGACAATTCTTTAAATTCGGATTGGATGAGCCCAAGATGTTTAACAAAAATCCAACCATCCAAATATTGATGCACGGTTCTCTGTTATATCCAAAAAACCCAAAACTGCGTACTCTAACCTCCACCTACCTTAATTGATATTTTATACAGCTATTAATAAATATAGGTACCATGGGCGCCCATATGATATTTTTTAGGGGGGCTAGACTGGGGTATGGGGCTTAATACATTCACTGCTAAGGACGCACATGTGAGCTTGACACTTAACACTATGAGAAGCGGCCGATGCACAGTGCATTGCACGCCAACCCCCGTATAGGGAGTATTTTCAATACACAATGAATTACGTGGTTCGCATGCCAATTTTAAGCCTATATGCTACGGACGCACATGTGTGTCTACTTTAAAATATTAGTGATTATTACTTAGAAAGGTTAAAAAATAAAGTAATTTTTACTCATTTAGACTATAAATATAAAAAATAAAAGGTCAACTCCTAGCATACGAAATACCAAATTTGCGTAGCAGTGAACATATTAAGAAGTACAATCCCCTCCTTCAGCAAAAGGAGTCAAGAGATATTTTTGACCTCCCCAAGAAAACTTTTGTATTTGGGAAGCCAATTTGGCTGTTCAGGTGAAATATTAACTCACACAGCACGGAGTCTGTACCTTTAGACCGTCGGTGAATACACAAAGACCTATAACACTTCTAGAGGCCGCACCAAGTAGTGACCCAGCAGCTCATGCTTGAACTCTTGTAAAAAATAAAATAAGTATATGTAAAATCAAACGGCATAGAACATTTAAAACATATTATATTTATACATATTTTCCTTTCCCTGGGAGCTAGGGGGGGGGGGGGGCATGATAGGTACTCTCACCGTACACACTGAGTAGTATACGCTGAGGATATTGTAAACCTTGATTTCAAAATTCTGAATCCTAAATTATGATAAGAGGATATTGGCGAAGTTTTCTTCCCACTAACAGATGAAAAACTCTGAGACAATGGGTGATCTATCAGAGTTAGAGTTTACAGTTACTCCGATTGCAGTATAACCGAGGAGCTGAGTTCTATTAACAGATGATCAAACAAAGGTTACAAATACAAACAGGGATAAATTAAGGCACATGTCGTGACAGACCATGAGGTATGTCAAACCCACCTTAATAGGTGCTGCTAGTCTGCAACCTCGGTGCGAGGCAGCGTTTGTTTGTTAAGAAATGTTTAGCAGGAAGGTAGTCCTATACAAAATACTAACAATAGACCAATACCTTTGGATGATTCAGCATTAGGATGGTGGCAAAGGTTAAAGTCCCACCTGCATCACTAACGAAAGACCCGAAATACCGAGGATTAGGTCAGTAAGTTAGAGGCTTCACTCTTTTGAATTTCGATAGCTACATTACTTAAAATTTGTGGCAATGTTATTTTCACAGCCAGTATCTGTTGCAAGTTTTTTTTCAAACGAATGTTTTTGCTTCAGTTGATGTGAGGCACATGACAAAAGTTTCAAGTGTGCCATTTGGTGAAGCAACATAAACAAGGCTAAAAGATTATAAAATAACAAAAGAAATTTGAACCTTCCATTAGTGTTATATTTATTACTTTTTAAATGAAAATTTAAAAGTTATTTTATTATACCATTTTAAAATATCTCCTAATTTCAATATAACTTTTGTCACCAATATATAAGAATATTAATTAAAACAACAAACTCACTGGAATGTTAAAATATTATAAAACAAAGCTCTTATTTTGACCATGTATGGTTTTCTTGAATGTCAAATAAGAGACCAAACATAAAATAAATTATAAGCTGGCTTATAAGAATAAGAGATATAAAAGAGCACCTACAATGTATAGTTATATTGTTACTTGGGTGCTGGGTCACTACTTGTGCGGCCTCTAGGAGTGTTATAAGTCTTTGTGTATTCACTGACGGTGTAAAGGTACAGACGCAATTCTGTGTGGGTTAATATTTCACCTGAACAGTCAAATTGGCTTCCCAAAATTTAAAAATTTTCATGGGAAGGTCAAAAATATCCCTTAACTTCTTTTGTCGAAGGAGGGGAGGGTACTCCTTAACACGTTCACTGCTACGCAAATTTCGTATATGCTAGGAGCTGACCTTTTATTTTTTATATTTATAGTCCAAATGATTAGAAATTACTTTATTTTTTATTTTTGAACCGTTCTACGTAATAATCACTAATATTTTAAAGCGGACGCACATGTGCGTCCATAGCATATAGGCTTATTGGCGCGCGAAGCACTCAATGCACTGTGTATTAAAAATACTCCCAATACAGAGGTTGGCCTGCAATGCACTGTGCGTCGGCCGCTTCTCATAATGTTCAGTGTTAAGCTCACATGTGAGTCCTTAGCAGTGAACGTGTTAAGCCCCATACCCTGGTCTAGCCCGCTCCCCCCCTAGAAAATCATATGGGCGCCCTTGCTTGGTGTTGACAACATGCGTGATTTAACTCATTCTTGAAGACAAACTTACCTTTTATAAATGTTTGCTTAAGAAGCACAGGTTCTAACGCACAATCTAATTCTTCACCAATGTTTTCAATCAAAACTGGTTTCCCTATACTTAGGCATTCTTCTAACTTCTTTATGTAGCATTCATCAAAAGTTTTAAAAATTTCTAGATTATTGTCTTTTTCTATGTTTTTTATCCATTGATTCCCATGCCCTTGTGGGTCTAAAAGTAAAGGCCATCTATGGAAATCAAGAGCATTAGTAATATAATTAAGGTTAAAAAAACTTTCCAATATGTTACTTAATTGTTACAATTTTGTATTCATAATTTATTTTAATCTTTAATGAAAAAAGTAGTTATTTTGGGTTTTCTTAATGTTTTGTGGAATTCAAACCACAGTATGTTTTCGCGGTGTTAGTTTTGCCTAAGTGAGTGTTTGGTCTGTGTAATGTTTGAACTGAGGGAAAAAGTTTAAAGTACAATCGCTAAGGCGGTTCATTACACTGTTTATTTTTAACAATTAATGCTCTCTGAGATGTGGGTTTCTTGGAACTTACCTTAAACACCTTATTATTTGAACTATGATAAATATAAAATCATGACAAGATATTTCAAGTGGTGATGAATTATTTAATGTTGGATAATATTGAAAAATAAAGGTAGGTTCATCTTTTTTTTAACACATAATTCTTTTATTCAGAAATAATATCAAAAATTTAGCCTAGTTTGGTAATCTGCCAACATATATAACATAACAATAACTTCTTATACAATAGGACGCCAGTTATCCGAATCAATTGGGACCGGACCCAATTCGGATAATCAAAAATTCGAATAATTGGATTTTTTAATAAAAAAGGGTTTATTTTAACCTTTCCGGGACTGGCTTTGCGTTTACGCGACTCTAGTAAACTATCTGCACATACTATACAGGTTTTATAACTTTAACTGCGACCAATATAATTCTTTTACTGGGATTTACTACAATCTATTAGCTTTACAATGAAATATTTCGACTATCGATAGGAGGTACTAGCTAACAGTAGAAAGTAGAATAAAATCATGTTGCCAGACAGTGTTTACTAGGTTTTGTCGAAGCCTATTTAGAAAAGTGAATTAGGAATATATGCTTTATCCAAAAATGAAATTTGATTATAACAAATTGTAATGAATAAATCATAGAATTGAACTGTATACTTGAATATGTTAAAATAAACCTTATTTTATAAATATATTTCACTTTCTTTCACTAAATTACAAAGAGTAAAACAAACCTCTAGCTAGCACTAGGCATACAAAGCCAGACGCATTGTCCCATGCTTGAAATAACCTAGTCTGAGCATGGAATAGGGTTTAAACTATGTTAGTCCCGAAAAGGTTAATTAATTACTGTATGTATGTTGAAAATGGGAGAACAAAACTAGTATTTTTAAATAAAAAGAGCCTTTAATTAACTAAATGAAAAGGTAACACTTTTACATGTTAAGCTTATGTACATAAATGAATGCCATTGTTTGCTGAACATCTTGGTCAAAGTAAACTGTTTGACTGTATTAATCCGTTTGCAACCTGGCGCCTACCCTATTTTCGTGGAGGGAACGACAATTATTTTGCAAATCGCAGTACGTTCCCGTCTTTCTGAAATTCTGAAAGCGATTCGGATAATCAGCGATTCGGATAGTTGGAGTTTTACTGTATCTACAAATTTTATATCTATCTGCAGAACGAACCTTTTAATTTATTCTGTATGTTGCAAATATTTCTTATAAAATGTTTTTCTAACATATTAAAAATTATATTTCATTTGCACTTATAAAAGATAATGTTATTTATTTTTTATTATTATCACTTTTTATTTTTTTAATTATATTAGATTTTATAACAAAGACATAAAAAGGAAAACCAAATGCTCTCAACCCAGCTCCTTAAGTAAAAATAAACTTTTTATGGTAATTTAATTCAATCTCTATATTATATGGAAAATATATTTTGTTTGAACTTTTTAAACTTAATTGTCTTGTGACATCAGCTCCGGGAGGTGATGTCCCTGATCGGATGGGATGCTATGAATGTTGATCCTTGCTGTTGGCCTCGATTTGTTGTCTCCTGGAGCTGGCTGGGAGGCCTGGTAAAGGTGGCTGGAACCTGGGTTGCTATTTTGTTGTCTCTCTGTCCCTGTGATGCTGTGGTCCTTCTTATCGAAGTTCTATCTCATGTCAATTGCTGTAGCTCTGTATTGTCCTGTCCGGATGATGGATGTTTTAACACATCTCCCTCTGAATTACGTCGGTTGTAATATTAGAGTCCAGCTTGACCTGATGAGAATATTGATAATAATCCTTCTCGCTTGTAATATACGACACTGTTATTATCTTGATAATTTAATGAATTTAAAATTCTTTATGTTGCGACGACTGCCCTACCTCTCACCCCTAACTCCCTTCCTTTTCTGCGCAATAAACTCACACCAGACTAGCTTTGAATCTGGAGAGTGTTAGAAGTAGCGAGCCCTCGTAAGAAATACTATCACTTCGATAATATTCCTGATTAAATTTTGGAAAGGAATTTAAATATTGGCTATTGATTCCCAAATTCTTCCTGTACCCCATTTCCTGGAATACCTATCCAAAATCCATTAACGTTTTCTTTTAACTGCCGTTTTCGCTTTTGTTCCAAGACGCGAACGGACGCTCTATGCCATGCGTACCGCTAACAATCCCCGAGTGAGTTTTCGCACCTTGTTCCCAACTTCAATTTTGTCAGTTCATCTTTCAGGACCAGTAAATTTTCTGATTTTGTTTGTCTTTACTTATGACGGCACTAGTCGTGAATAAAAATTGTTCTGACTTTGGTTAAGGGAGTTATCACCCCTCTAACAGTCATGGTTTTGTCCTTTTAGGCAAATCGTTCTTTCGTGATGTTTATTTGTACTTATCATTTGAGAGCTTACAATATCCATTATTTACTAGTGGCTTTTAAAAATATTAAATTAAAAATGTATTAATTATTGTGGTTTTTGCATTAAAGTTGATTTTTACCATCTTTGTATTTATCATGAAATTAGAATTTTAATTAACTTTACTTACACACCTTTTCATCCTGAATAAGGTACATTCATTAAAATAATATATTATTTATTTTTGTGTTAGTTTTCAATTTTGAAGCTTGGGATTTTTGTCCAACTTCTAAAATATGATTTTTTATATAAAAAAAAAAACTTATTAGCAAAATTTATTTCAGTAGGATTACATAAATTAAGATTTATCAACACATTGAGAAGAAAAATCCAGTAGACGACTGTCGTGAATCGGCCATGTTTACTAACACACGACAAATTCTAGATATTGTGAAGCTGTTGACATAATTTTATTCTCTCTATTTTCTGATGTTAGCAACCTCCTAACAATAGTGCAAATAGTTCATTTTAAAGCCAACAGATTGCAGCACATGTAGATAAAAGTATTATATCAGTTGTGTTAAGGCGATGATAGCACTCAAACTTTAAAGTTCTAAAATGTGTATACGCAACCATAGTCTGTGCGGACAGTTTTCTGCAGTCGTGTAAATGTGACGCCAGTCCCGAAAAGGTTAAGAATATTATTATTCTGGTTTGTACACATTGTGTAATCTACAAGTCAACAGTAAGGTTATGCTTACCTATATGAAGTTTCTACAATAATAGCATTATCAATGGAAAATGTATCTCTTGGTAAGCCATCTATATTCCAGCTTTGAATTTTTATATCAGAGCCCAAAACATTAGCAAGACTGAACAATTCACTCGTTGGAATTGATAAACTTCTGCAGACATTCTCCCACTTTTTGATGATGTCTATCCTAAAATTAAATATACATTCTTTTAGGAATTTTATGCAACCCAGCTTATTTGTTTGCTACATTTGATCATTCTGAATTTGTTTGTACATAAAAAGTATGAGACCAACTTTGAATGTTAATTATATACACTTAATGTAGAAGTGAGAAAAATTTAACTAGTGGAGTCGATTATAAAAGACATGTCTCTTTATTAACCATAACAAAACAATGAAATGTTCCGTATTTTGGATTTTACAATATAACCAATAAAAAAACTACAATGTGAAAAGGTTGTACTCTACTACTTCATACAAATTTGTATGATGGAAATACTGAGTATTTTGAAACCTTAAAAGTAATTGAAATAAATAATACTAATAACAAATAGGCTTACATTTTCAAACTATATCTTTATTTTTCTTCATGTCAGTTATAACAACAGGAATATTAAAAGAGAGGTGAAAGAAGGTTTAGGTCAAATAGTCCTTCATTAAATTACCCCGACTAGTGGTACATTAGAATTCTCATAAACAAGATGGCCTGGACATTAGTGATGCTGTGATATCAAATATACTGGACCAAATATGCTGTTGATCAGATGTTTAACTAAAATGGGATACAGCATTAAGGAGGGACTTTTAAATCAGTTAAAGACAATATTTGTGTGAATAACACAAAATCATTTCATCCATATTATTATGTTTAAAAGTAAATACAAATCGTATTTCCTACTAAACAGACAGCTAAATATTTTACCTGTGAAACATTTATTCATATTACAAATTTTATGAGAGAAACATAAAAGAGTATCGATACACAGTATTAAAAAAGTTAGAATTCTATAGTTAAAAATTCTAAAAATGTGACAGAAGAAAAATCTGAAAATTTAAAAGAAATAATTTTGTCTATCTAAGACAGAAATACTACAATGAACTACTGGATTAAAAATATTTGCAAATATGTAACGAGTGCCATTTGTACAAAAAATATATTTATAATGGTTATGAAGGATTTTTAAGTAAAAGGAGCAATATAAAATAAACTAAAGTTTGAATAATATAAATTAACACTTTCCATGCTGAGTGCGGTTAAATCCCTCACTTTCGGTGCTACGGCGTAGGAGGGTCTTCTTATGAATGACTTGTAAGATGGCGCCCAATTTAAACAATCGTAATTTGCTTTGTAGTCGCTATTTTCTCAGGCTACTACACCTGGACTCATAGAAGGGTTCCTAGCAACTACTCAGCCAAAACAAATTGCTCTAGATAACGATAAAACCCCCTATTTTCCAATGGGACAGGTGCGGTTAAAACCGCGCCCAGTCACAGGGAAGAACACGTTTTGCTGGTTTAACCGCGCTCACCGCTGACAGTGCTAATTAGTAAATAATTTGAATTTTCAATAAAAGAATACACAAAATTGATAATTATACAGTGGCTAAACATAAATGAACAACCATAGATTAAGTGCAGAAATTAAATAAACATCGTGTTTGCAGAGTATTAAGTTCAAATATTAAAGTTGATGTATTGTCCTACAAAGAGTTAATCAATGAGTTGATCAATGAGTACTGAGAGGAATGGCCAATATAGTCGATCCGTATCTGAGTGGAAGTTACTAAAACGTTTGAACGATGGATGTAATTTATAAGAAATTGTTTCCTGAAGACTGTACAACGATGTTAGAGTAGAATGTCCTAGAACAGGTTTTCCGTGCCTAGTAAGGGAATAAGTAGGACGCAATAATATCAGTCCTATTGGGTTCTAGAAACGAGATAAAGGACAGTACGTATCTGAGCCCAGGCAGACGTGAATAAAACTGTAGAAGTAAACTTTATTTTGTTTTGTTTTTGCCATATGGGCTGGTAATTATATAAATGTAAATACGTTTTTTGTTGTTCTGCAGACAGTCCAGCAACTTATTTCTTTTCATTACTGACCAGATAATTAACGATGCGTGATTCACATTAAGTTATTTTTAAGAATTAGTAGCAGTGTGATGTTTCTTAAATGTTGAATTTTTTGCAAGGCTGTACCCAGGAAAACTTTTCGGAAGGGGTCTGGTCAGGACCGGAGATATGAATTTAAACCCTTTTAACACGTTCACTGCTAAGGACGCACATGTGAGCTTGACACTGAACACTATGAGAAACGGCCGACGCACAGTGCATTGCACGCCAACCCCCTTATTGGGAGTATTTTCAATACACAATGCATTGCGTGCTTCGAAAGCCAACCCCCGTATTGGGAGAATTTTCAATACACAGAGCATTGCGTGCTTCGCACTCCAACCCCCATATTGGGAGTATTTTCAATACACAGAGCATTGCGTGCTTCGCAAGCCAACCCTCGTATTGGGAGTATTTTCAATACACAATGCATTGCGTGTTTTGCTAGAGAAATGTATTTTTGTTGGACCTTCATAGCATTCTTGTTTAATAGATCAGATCAAGCTCACAAGGGAGTAAGGCTGTAACCTACTGCATCCATGTGTATTGTTTGTTGTAGTTTAATCAAGTAAATCTAAATGTCAGTATGCATGCAATGCACAATGATAAAATATATTAAGGATGGGTCGATTCTCGATTCCAAAAGTTTATTCCACCGATTCTCGGCATCAAGTCGATTCCGATTCCATCGATTCCGAGTCCGGCCACCACCAATGTCTGTAAATACGTTCGGTACGCCGACTGCCACGGCCCCGGTTTATATTTCCTCGTTATATTAGTCGTTACATCCCAATTCATTCCAATACGAAGTATTCGGAGAATCTACACTGCACCAAAGTAATAGAGTAGCCGAAGTAGCCGTACTGTTACTTCTACCCGTTAGTAGTGATTAATTTGTGTGTTTGCAAACTAGGGATGGGCCGATAACGATACCTATCAACAAAAAACGAAATGTTCCTGGAAGAAATTAAAGCCCGAACACAATTAGCAGTAATTTCATGAAATATAGGCGTTAAAACGTAATTTAATATACTACAGGAGTTTTCACGAGAGATGATGAAACCCGAATACAATTAGGCAAAATGTATGAAATATCAGTTAAGAATCATAATTTAAGTACCACAGTGAATGTCCGCAAAAAAAATCGATGCCCGAATACAATTTGTGCCAAATTTATGCCATTGGTGAAATATTATCTAAAATAAAATGACGAATGTCTGCAAAAGAATGCGACGTCCGAATATTATTAGCGCTAATTTTATAAAACGCCGGCATTCGATCTCAATTATACAACAGCGTATGTCCGCGAATAAACCTACTCCCGAGAACAATGGAATGTCCGTATTAGAAATTGTTACCAGGGTGTCTACTGGGTTTTGAAGCCTTAGTTTCTTGACTTTTCTTGACCATAGTCAGATTTTTCTTGACTTATCAGTGTTTGAATTTTATTTAAAATAAACTCCCGCGAATTAAAACAAATGTTTTATGGCTTTAAACTGGACTATTCTGAATCTGCTTTATGCACATTACACAAATAATCAATGTACATAATAGGACTAATGAAATTATAGCTACCCATCTACAACAGGGGAAATCCTAAAGCAGTTACAAATAATAGTAACAATAGTATTGGACAATCTTGCACAAATGTTAGCATGAAAACTAATGCTTCTCCATACTTGTCATACATTATAAGTTCAAAGCGATATCAAAACTAATGCAACACAGAACTATAAAGTTTTTTCATAAAGTAGTTGGACATATGTGTGCCATTAAGTTGCTGCAAACAAGACATATAAAAGGTTTTGTAAAAACAGGCCTGCGTATTT
This sequence comes from Philaenus spumarius, assembly GCA_018207615.1. Taxonomy (NCBI): domain Eukaryota; kingdom Metazoa; phylum Arthropoda; class Insecta; order Hemiptera; family Aphrophoridae; genus Philaenus; species Philaenus spumarius. The sequence goes on from JAGFPH010000370.1 coordinate 496,242, forward strand.
ACAAAATTATACATAACAAAATTGTACTTATAAATAAAATCTCCTACCAAAAAGCCCAACTTAACATGTAATATTTTTGTTGTTGTTAATTTTTTCAAAATATTAAATTTTTGGTTAGTTCCAGTTAGTAAAAACAATAAATCAAATTGCTTTAACACTGAAAAGGAATGAAAATGTTAGTAATATTTACTGTAATAATACAGTTGTTTTATTTTACAGTTACAAGTTAGGTAAGTAAAGTATATTATAAGTTACAATAATAATTATAACTCACAGAAGAATTAAGTTTCTTAAAATAAATATTTTACTCTGGATGGGGAATGGCTGCTTAATTGGCTGACAAAGTAAAAACTTTAAACTAACATTAGGACCGTCTACTGATATTTGAATAATATTTGTTAATGAGAAACCCAATTCAACCAAGGCATTTGTAAAGTATTTTTGAAGATTTTCTGCTGTTATAGACTCAAAAAAAGTAGATGTTAAGTACCTTGTTGCTACCTGATTAGAAATTCTATTCCAATATCGGACTACAATGTCCATCTGCCCTTTTGTATGAAACCTTGATCATGCTTTCATCAAACGATACAGTAAGAATCACACTTTTTAACATCATCCACTAAGTACGGGCCAAATCCATACGTGATCACGTAGGACAATTTATCTTTTTGCATTTTAAACTGTTTAGCTATTATACTATCTGGAAACATCAAAGGAAATAACTCGAAACGAGAACTTTCAGATCTCGAAGAACTATGAGACATTAGCTAGTTAAGGCCCACAGAATTTCAGCTTTTATGGTATCATCTTTCAAGATTAATTTATCTAAGTGCCTCGTTTGGTCTGAGGATGTAGAAGGAGCTTCAGCAATTTCGACAACCTCTTGTGGATGACTACATAAGCCTATTTCTGATTCAATTTGAATGTCTTTTGCGGATACTTGAGCAGACACTAAACTTGATTTAAAACTTAGAGTTGTCTGTTTCCCAGTTAAAAATGGAAGAGATAACTCAGAATGACTGGTTTTTTAATGAGAACCAAATATAGATTATACAAACTTCTTTGCTAAGCATAGTTAACTTTTAAAAGAAATAGATTTACATAATATTTTTGTTTTACAAAATAGTATATTACCAATGAACAAAATCATATATAATATTAAATAATAATACTCAATTTATAGTTTTTCTCTTTAAAATTACTATAATAAAATGTAGTGTGTGCTATAAATAATAACTTTGAGATTTTTTTTAAATTGATAAAACCACAGTAGGCACAACTAAATTGAAGAACAAAAGGAAAAAATGAAGTTGTTAGTAAGAACTTTAACAGTTAGTGGCTGTTTGTAGCACAAAGTGCAGTGTGCTGGGCGATGGGATCGCCAACCCCTACGCCAGGGAATTATTTAAGATCAATTTACTGACTTTTTCTTGACTTTCTTGACCAGTGGCCTAATTTCTCTACTTTTTCTAGACTTTCTTCACATTCTTGACCAGTAGACACCCTGGTTACCCAAATACAATTAACCTAGTCCAATTTAATAAAAACAATGAGTTAAAATACAATAGCGTTAAAACATAATTTAAGTACCACAGTGAATGCCCGAAAAAAATCGATGCCCGAATACAATTTGTGCCAATTTTATGAACATGAACTACCATTGGCATGAATAACAAGTAAAACAAAGGCATTCCGTCGGGACTCCTACTAAAATTATAAATCACGGGTGTACGTCCCAAAAATGTCCAAAATGTTTTACCCGACCTAAAACAAATAGCATTATTGCTTTAAACTTTCGTTACGGATCTATAAAATATGTTAGTTTTAGTCACAGTAGACACCCTAATTCTATAAATAGACACGATAAGAAACGAAACCATAAGTGGTTGACCTTGAGGATACCTGACTTGATTTCTTGTGTACAAATAACAGCCTACGCAAAACAATAATTGCCTAAACATTTTACTGGGGAAAATGTCTACATACATCAAATTTAGAATGTTTTGCATTTCTGATATTTATTTTATATGGTTCTTCTGTTCTTAAGTTATCCTTAAATAATTAAACCCCTACTCTTTAATAGTATATTACGTTACAAGCCCGGTAAATAGGGTTTTTCCATGCGAGCATGATAGTTCCCGGGTGAGGCGCAGCAGAGTGCGGGATTTGTATGTGCAAGCACGGATAAACTTACGGGACGAGTAACGTACGATATTTATCATTATACTACACCGAAAAAACAAAACATATTTTTAATCAAAACATCTTTTTATTAAAAAAAAACCAATTAAACTTGTTTGATTTTTCTGTTATATTTCCATTGACCAAATCAATCAGCTGTTTACATAAAACTGATGTTTATTCTTATTTGTAAAATAAGCTGGAGAATGGTAAAATCAGCTGTTTACTTAAAACTGATACGTTTATTCTGATTTGTAAAATCAGCTGGAGAACGATAAATTTACTGATCACTACACAGCTGATTTTACAGTATTGTGCAAGGAAAATAAGGCCTTGCATGTCTGTGTTTTCTACGTCTATGTGCACCGGTATAGAAAACAGGTTTTCGGTGCAGTATAATGAAAAAAATTTATACATTTTTTAATGAATCCAAATCGACAGTTTTATGTAAGTTCCTCTTAGTTCAATAACAATATTAACAAATAACATTAAAGTCAAAAAACCATGCAGTAAAAATTAAATAACAATGTTTACTTCCGTTTACAAATATGGTAATTGGAATCAATGGAATCGAAATCGAGAATCGATTTCTTGGAATCGGAATCGGTATCAGAATCGATAAATTTGAGAATCGACCCATCTCTAAAAAATATGTTGCTGGATCCTCTGTTGTGTTGTCTATTTTATAATTTAATTTGCACGTTTTAAACCTAGTATTAATTTTTACTACTACATTTCGGAATTTTAGGGGGGTTTGACCCCCTACCCCTCCTTGGCTACGGCCTTGATTTTTTAGTTCTTGTGTTGTAATATGTGTCTATATAATGTTTTACTTCAAAATTTGAAGGGCATTATACAGAGGCAAATGAAATCGGTTCGACAATGCCTGAATGAAATAGGCGAAACGATCATCACTGACTAAGAAATAAGATATTGGACTGTGAGCAGAACACAAGAAAAGGTATTTACATTTATTTTGTTATTAATCTAATGAGCAAATTGGCTAGCCAAATGGTAAATGAAAAGTCTTATTTGAAAAGGCTAACATTGAGCATATTAATTTAAAAATGAGTCTGCGCTAAGTATTGATAGCTTTGAAAACTGTAACTTAACAATTGAAATGTACAAATCAACTATTTGTAGTAGGATAAATTAAGAAGATATTTCCATTATTTAGCAATTTGTCCAATCTTGAGGACAATTAGAAAGCAATATTTTGGGAAATTGGAGTTGAGTTAGAAGGAATTTCTTCAACATCTTAGCGGGGAAAATCACAAATATCTTGCTCGGTGTGTGCAACAGGCTTGGCTATATAAACACAAAATGCAAACATAAATTCTATCCACGAGTGGCTAACCTATCCAAGATATACTTTGACAATAATGAAATGATCTCAGCAGAATAAAGCAGTATTTTAGACTAAAGTCTGAAATGTGTTTTATTCTGTTTCAGATACAAACCAAAGGACTTGCCAACCTAAACCACCTGTATTCACCGAGAAGGACAGTCGTTATGTCGAACACTTACCATGAGAGATGTGAAGATTTTTCACGACTGGTTTTATAAAAAACATGATAGGCAGTATCAGCAGAATGTTATTTTGAGATTCACTAAAACCCTTTAACATTAAAAGGCGTAGACCGATGACAGATGCAAAACAAGCAGTAAATGAAAAGTCTAGGCCCCCTCGTTTGAGGACCACGCGATATTTTGTTAAAAACAGCAAAAATGAAAAAGTTCTGGTTTGTATGGGATTCTTTATAAATATCATAAACCTGTCCGGTTTCAGAGTAAATAACCTGACCAAAAAGGATTTCAGGAATGAATGCATGGGAGATAAAAGAGGTGAGTTTCAGACGAAAAGGCAGTGTGTTATGAACTTTATAAAGTCCCTGATATGTCTGGAATCGCATTACTGCAGAGAAAAAAGTCAGAGGTTATACGTATCTGCTAATCTTGATATTAAAAAGCTGTGGAGGATGTATTCATCAAACCAGAAAATCTCCCCGTTAAACAAAGCTTTTTCCGCAACATATTCAACACGAAATTCAACGTAGGGTTTGGTTCCCCTATGAATGTGCTCTACATGTCTGAGTTAAGCATAGTGGATTAAGGGAGAAAGAATCCTGCGCTTAAAAAGAACCTGTTGATAGAAAAAAGAGTCCACAGGTTAAAGTACAAGGCATTGTACAAAACTCTTCAGGGCACAGACAACAAACTGTTAATTTTATTTTATGACTGCCAAAAGAATATTCCTCTACCAAAGGTGCCGGATCAATCCACCTATTATAGCAGACAGATTTATGTTCAGAACTTCACAGTTGTGAAAGGCCACAGCAAGTCTAAGGTCAACAAATCCAGTGTTACGCCATACTGCTGGACAGAGAACCAGTTCCAAAGAGATTCGGATACAATCGCCTCTTGAATTTTTGACATGCTGAATTCTACTAACTGGGAAAAATATGAAAAAGTAAGGCTAGTGTCAGATGGATGCGCCGGGCAAAACAAAAACTCTGCCATCATAGCCATGATCAGCTTGTGGCTAAATTCACACGCTCCTGACCACACCAAAGAAGTTGAAATTGTTTACCCTGTAACTGGAAGTAGTTTTTTCCCACCAGATAGAATCTTTGGTAATATAGAGAAAGTGTTTCGAAAAAATGAAGTGATTCAAAATCCTGAGGAAGTTTACAGGGTTATATCAGAATTTGCCACTGTAGGTAAAGATTGTAATGTCTTTGGTTTTCAAAATTCTGTTAGTAGCACATTGAATCTGACAAATCAATGGCATTTTATGATTTCCAAGTGTAAAAGGGTTTATGTGAAATGTAGCTCTATAAAAAATAAAACTACAAGAAACTCCACTGTTACCCTGCAAAAGGTAACTGTACGGGGAGAAATCGCTTATCTTAGCAACACTGGAACTTATGGTTCACTCTTTCGCCCTGGAATGACTGCAAAGGACATTGCTAAAGTGCCTATTCAGGCTAATAATACTCTTAGCGACATTAAAAGGACTGATGTTCAAAGGCTTTTAAAAAGCTTTTAGGTGAAAATTGGTTTTAACATTGAAGACTTGCAATTTTTTGTTTCTGTTATTAATGGAGCTGCTGCACCCGAAATCAACACGGAAGACAACAAATTGTGTGAAGCTGCAGACGATGAACCTATTCTGATTATCTGAACAAATTTGCATATTTTTTTACTAACCCTTTCCATTCTAATTACTGGGGACCTAGTGTTGCTATCAGCTCCATTTAATTTTGAGAGAATATTGCACTGTAACTTGTTTACTCCAAAAAAAGTATTTCTGTCAGTTCTAAAAGGCTGATTTTTTTTGTAGTTTCTTCTATGACTAAAGTATAGATTGGTATGAAATAAAACATATATTTTTATTTTTAAGTATATTTTTTTAATTTTTATTTATTGGAAAAAATAGAAATTTGTAAAAAAAAAAATTGGACAAATTTTCAATGGGAAGACCTACATTTGTTGCTTGATTTTTGTTGTCTATATCCTTACAAACTAAATTAAGTGGTTTACACATGTTTTAGACAAAATAATACATTATCCAGAGTTCTTCATATTGAAGGCGATGAGCACTCTTCCTTGCAAAGAGGTCCAGCGGAAGAATGTTGAGACAACAGTCCAGAGTTGCTCCAGGGGTGCTACTGATAGCTCCTGTGATGGCCAGACAAGCCAGACGTTGAACTCTCGCCAGCCCCGCCACCACACCCTGTACCTCTGTTCTAGTCCACCACACAATGGCGCCATACGTCATGGCGGGTGTCACCACAGAGATATAAAGCCAATGTATAAGCTTAGGCTTCAATCCCCATTGGCCCACCATACGCCTGCTCGCCATCAGTGTCCACTTACCTCTATCAATCACTCGATTCTTTAATGATTTCTGATAATTAGCGAATTTCCATAGGAAAGATGAGCTATTGCAGTGACCCTTAAGGAAAGACTTAAAGTCGGGAGGAGTAAATGAGCCGATCATGATCACCAGAACACGTCTTGGGGTGTCATTAAAATTGTTATGTATATATGTGTTCTCACTTTAACGGCCACATTTTAAGTCCGATTTGTTCCAAATTTGGTAAGTTGGTTGTCTACGTCGCTTGGGTGAGTTCGTTTCGTTAGCCAAACAATCCAACAACCGGAAGCACGTTTTTGGCCGGAAAAACTATTTTTTTCATACGAAAATGAAATTTTTTATAGTTTTATCTAAAAAAAAAATGTAGGATATTATTTTACACATTTTGTTTTTTTTACACGATCTAAAAGCTCGCTTGGTTCCCCCAAAATCGATGAAAACATAAAATACCATAAAAGTACCGGGTTCAAAATCCACGTGAGGGCATCTTCCGATCCGAGGCCCAATGGCTGAGTACAAATAAATCCTACTAATATATTTCAATCACGCAGCTATTCAGCACCTTCGTGAGTTGACCAATTTCCCATAATTTTAGTTGAAACCCTAAAACAAATAAATTTAATTTTGGAAATTCACTAAGCTTACGTCAGCGGTTCAGCTGTGTGATCAAATTATTTTATTCTTTAATCTGTAAGAAACTCTTGATGCTCTTTCAAGAAAATATTTATGGCCTAGAAATACATTAAAAAACTATTTCATAGAGTTTATTTTTTAATTTCCCTGACCCCCAAGGAATGTTGTTTTTGACTTCTTATGACCCCCCCCCACCCCCGCCGAAATGAAATTTTATATCTGCCCCTGCGTATAAAAATTACAAAGGAACACCAGATGACATATTAAATTACCAACTTTCAGTACTCCAAGGAGCACTTTGAGATCCGCATCCATTTAATTGTACGTGTTAGTATCTTTGTCATTTTTAATGTATATATGGGTAACATTTTATGTACGACGATCTCACCAGAATGAATATGACCGTATGGGAGTTATGGCTCCGAAACATGTTGTCTTAATACCACGACAAGAAGTCACAAGATGGACCTTATTAACCCTCCAAGTGCTGACTATATTGCTCTTTAGTGCTAAGGGTTTTTTGGTTCCGTGCATACTTATTAACTAAAATCATTATAAAATACTCACTAACAGTAAAGTAAGACTTATTATATATCATTTTAATCACAATTACATGATATTTACATTAAACAGCTTTAACAGGCTTACCTTATAATATTTATACTTTTTTTTTGTTGACCAAAGTAGAAATAAAAAAAGTAAATTTTTTTGTGTTCTAAAACCTCTCACTCAAAATATGTAAAAAAAAGTAATGTAGAAAATGCAATATAGCCAAAAGTTGCACAATTTTATGGTGAATAGAAATATACATAACACTACTACTTTGCTGCAAAAAACAAACTTTTTGTCTATAAAAAATTGTTTTTTTGCACAAAGAAGAAAAACTTGCCTCTAAAGATATAAAAATACTGTCTAGGCCCAATATTTATGGTTTTAATTTGTTATAAAGGAATAACACACACATTATATACAAGAAAAAAAAGAAGAAAAAAATATTTACAGTTCAAAGTCTCTAAAAATCACTATTTTCAAACGCACCTCTAATAGCCCTTAAATTGCTAAGTTAACTCATAATTACTTAAAAAATAAATAAACATTAAAAAAAAAAAATAAATAAATAAATAAACTGATCTAAACTAAAACTAAAAATGAATAACAACTAGTGGATAAACAAACAAAATCCGAGTTCCGAGCGTCTATCTACCCGTAGGCCTACTACACGACTATATATACCGTGTATAGATACTTGATTTGACAATTTTGCCGAAGGTTTGTTTAAGTTGATATCACTATGAAACTCTGAATTATAATAAAGTGACTCTTTCCAAACACAAACATACATAGAAGTATCCGATTGTATTAAAAATAGTGGCGTCGTACACATTTACAAAATGTGTTGCGCAAACGTCGCATATGCGATGTTAGCACCGTAACGCGACTTTTATACATCGCATATGCGACGTTAGCACTTGGAGGGTTAAGGTAACTTAGTTATTATCTATAAGTTATTAATCTCACTGACCTGAATGCATGAGTTAAAGGTGACAAGTACGCTATAATACCACAAGAAATTAGAATGTCTCCGGCTAAACATGTGTAGGAATTTCGTAAACTATCTGCTGCTAGTGACCAACGATCTTTCTCACCTCCAAGCCCACCTTTGAAAGAATAATGAATGTCTCCATTACTCTGCATATCGGGTGTAGTAATACATATCATTTTAAAATTAATCACTTTGTATAATTTTAATCTACACAATGTAAAATTTAAAAACGATCTGAAAAGAGAAATATTTGGACTGGCAAACTGATTTAGGCTCGTAAGCAATTTGGTATTTCTCCTAGGTTTTGACTGGAAAGTAGATGATTTTTAAGCTAATTATTTTAACAACTAACTATCATTAATAATAATAATAATAATAATGATATAATTTTTAATTGTAATAATAAATTTCATACAAACTATAAAAAGCCTTAGACATTATTATTTTCTATACAAATAAAATCTTCTATGTTTGCTTAAATAGTTGTGATTATTTATTTTGCATGGTAGTGCAGTTGTTCTTGTGTTCAGTATTATGATATAACCTTACCTATTAATCTTTTTGCTTTACTAAGTTTGTTGGAGCATAGAGTCACTTCGTCCTCTAGAACCTTTTTTCTTTGCTGCGCTGCATCCAATTTGTTGTTCAGAGCAACAAGTTTTTCTTCTAACATTCGCACTTGAGCACGTTTTTCTTCCAGTATAGCCATTGTAGCTGCAAATTCACGTTCAGCAATCTCCAATTTGGCTTTTTTCGGGGCCACTTCCTATTTACAAAATTTATTTGTTACCCAATTATAAATCATATATTCTTATAATTGATGGATATATAATATAATGACGCTCATACTACAGCATGTTTTATTTTAAAGGCTCCTTTTGGGTCATTAGTCACTGCTCTAATTCTGTGTGCAAGAGGATATTCAGATTCAATAACATGGGTACAAGGGCCCAAGGACTTACATCTAAACAAAATAATATCTTATAACTGTAAGCTATAATTTTAAATACAATTATAATGACCATACAATAATGGGTGC
>JAGFPH010000370.1:526053-537365 GCA_018207615.1 Philaenus spumarius
CCCGTATTGGAAGAATTTTCAATACACAGAGCATTGCGTGCTTTGCATGCCAAACCCCGTATTAGGAGTATTTTCAATATAGGTGTATTCCATGCTTCGCTAGCCAACCCCTGTAGTATTAAAAGTATTTTCAAGACACAATGCATTGCGTGCTTTGCACGCCAAAACCCGTATTGGGAGTATTTTCAATACATAATGCATTGCGTGCTTTGCACGCCAACCGCGTATTAGGAGTATTTTCATATAGGTGTATTCCATGCTTCACACGCCAACCCCCGTATTGGGAGTATTTTCAATACACAATTCATTCGTGTGTTGTTAAAGTAAAGTATTTTTGTTGAACCTTTATAGTTTTCTTATTTTATAGATCAGATCAAGCTCACAAGAGAGTAAGGCTTTAATCTACTGCATCCATGTGTATTGTACCTTGCAGTTTAATCAAGTAAATCTAAATATCAGTATGCATGCAATGCACAATGATGTAAAATATGTTGTTAGATTCTCTGTTGTGTTGTCTATTGTATAATTTAATTTGCACTTTTTAAATCTAGTATTAATTTTTACTACTACATTTCAGGATTTCTGGGGGGTTTTGACCCCCTAACCCCCCCCCCCCCCCGGCTACGGACTTGATGGCACGTTAAGGAAAGAACATCCTTCAACCTTTCGCAAGAGATTTGAAGAGGTTTTGTCACGATAGCAATCTGTTGTTTTGTTCCCAGTGGTTCCAGCAAGATGAATTCACTGGTCGCGCTGCTGTAGCCACTATTGCTTTACTGCAAAGAAGTTTGGCATCCGCCTGATTTCCAAAAGAACAAACTTTCCCTACCCATACCATTCATCCAACGTTTCACCAGATCAGCTTATGTTTGGGGTAAGATGAAAGCTAGCATCTTCCGAAATGAGCCACTGACTACCATTGCAGCGCTTTGAGAGGAAATAACTGCGTACGTTTAGAAGCATGGAACACCAACATGTTTGAAGATCTTCAACAAGGCTACAGCTTAATTTTACTTTGTATATTTGTCTAAAAATGAAACATTTAAAACTATTACAACTAATTTCAGTACTGTTTATTTTTGTGCATATTGCACTACTTAAATCTTAATCCGTTAATTTAGATTGTAAAACGGAATTCGATGTATTCTTTAGAAGCAAATGAGAAGCAGGTGTCAGATGTAGAGTTTTTATTTTAACCCTGCAACTGTTAGACTACTCAATTTGAGTTGTCGTGGGGGCGTGGCACGTGAAAACGATCAATTTTGACAACTCTACTTGTAATGAATATTTCACCCACTAAAAATTATCCAATCGCAATAAATCAAAAACCGTTGGAAAGGTAACGATCTAAACTTTAATTTTTGTATTTACAAGTTTTTTCTAAAATGTATGTTTACATACGTAATCATCGTTGCAGTTTATTAGTTTTCTTCAACAAACTCGGCGCCCGTCAATTCACCGGATTTTGTCATAAAACACGACGAAGTAACGCATCTTTCTTCTCTTTCTAAAGCCCGCCCAATAATTCTTCCAAAGTAAACCTAGATATCGTTGGATTCTTCACAATTTCCCCTATTTAATACTGCCATCCAATCAAAAATCGGACAAATAGTTCTAGAGTTGTGGGGCGTTTTGTAGACCCTTGCAATTGGTCAGTTTTCCAACCAATAAACAGCGTTATTTATTACACGTGTTATCTGTGTGACCTCAATCATTTTTTAGAGATATTTTGGTATCTTTGTAAACATAATGCTTCAAGCTAACTTTCCCTGTAAACCAAATATGCTATATTTGAACAGTTTGTTGTGTAGGACCGTGGGAAAGTGACTGCTAATACGGTCTCATCTTAGGTTTAAATATGAACCCTACCGGCTTTTTATAACATGGGTAGACATAGGAGTTTGCGTGCGCATCCTGTATGGCTTCAATGCACGAGAGATTTCTACATTTTTCTCACTTTTGTTATTCAAATAATTCTAAGTCAAACACTTTAAGGAAAAGATAATTTACAAGTATACGGTTCAATTCTTTAATTTATTCTCTACACTTTGTTGTAATAATATTTAATTTTTGGGTAAAGCTAATATTCCTAAATTATGTTTGAAACTAGGCCTACTTTTGTTAGCAGTAGTGTAGATGCTGTAGTGTTTTTGGAACACAAAAACTGGTGTTTTCAAAATAAGAAATTTGAAATTGATAAATGTTTTTATACAGTTCTATTTAGAACTAAATTATGAAACTTTTTTACGCTTACGAAAAAGTGACAAAAATGTTTACTACTTGTTATGTAGGCCTAAAGTTGAATATTTTCCTTTCGTTACTGAACATTTTTTGTTTCTTGAGCTAACAACTTTTACAATTTTACATCAATAAATTTTTTAATTGCATATATGAATTCTTTGAACTTTTCTCTACAAAAAAGGTACAGAACACTTTTGGATTGGTATACAATTACTATATTTGGCGAATTTTTGAAAATATGATTGCACACGCACCGAAATGACTAGGCGTTGCAAAACATTAACATGGACAGTTGTAGGGTTAAGAAACTTCTAGTAAGCCCCCGTGAAAAATCACAGGCTGATTAATTAGATACACATCAGAAATACATCATTTAAAAAACAAACTATTAAAAAATAACAATAAGGAATACTTATCTAGGCCTACATAACTATGCTGACGGAGATTTTTAACTCGGTAAATGTGTACAATAATAAGGATTATAAAACTGTAGGCCTATTTGTTAAACATTTTTATTTGCATAGTCTACGTTATTATATATTTAAAGAAAGATAAAAGTACTATATATTGATAGCTTTTTATTTCATATTGATAGATCAAATGATTTATAAATTATTAATATTATAGTAAAGAAATTAATAATCTAATATGTTTACATGTTATACTTATACGAAGATGTACGAATGTTTCCGAAGTTAAAGGAATATATCTCTTCTTTAAATTTGTATAAACAAATATATTGATGATAAAAGGTTATAATGATTGAAGTTGAAAACATAACACCAAACTGTAATCTACATTGGGTTTGTGTATTACAGATGATGGGTGAAATCAGCTGTTTAGATATAGGAATGTTTCCTAAGTTAAAAGAATAGGTATCTTTTCTTTAAATTTGTATAAAAAGATATATTGATGATAAAAGGTTGTATTTATATATAGTTTATAACCTCAAAGCAAATATTATAACATATATTGTAGATTATAGCATAGGCCTACATTAGTTATTTATCTCATACTTAAAACAATCAACTTCACAAGACATTATAATGATTGAAGTTGTAAACATAACCTCAAACTATAATATACATTGGGTTTGTTTAAATATTACAGATGATGGGTGAAATCAGCTTTTATATTAAATGTTACTCACGTACGTACGTACGGACGTACACTCCCTTTTATAGTTGATACAAGTGGGTGAAAATATATATAACTTTTTAATTGGATAGTTTCCATATGTTTTACCTGGCAGTAACGTGAAAGTACTTGCAAGCTTCTATTACAGCAGATTTAACAGATTCCGACAAGTCTACCTCCATCAAGTAATGTGAAGCAATCTTTTCCAGTGCTTCTTCAGGCCAATCCTATTCAACATGGAATGTTAACAATAAGTACTTTCAACAAAACTGTTTTAAAAATTCAGATGTTCACAAATCAAAAGATGCCAGCATTTGTGAGCAACTTTTTGATGACACCTTACATTATAATGGCGACTCATTCGAATTAAATTATTGTTGCAGGAAACATAGTAATTATAGTTCAATTATTATCTGAATTTCTAACAAATGTTTCTGATAACATTCAAAATTAAGTTTGTTTTTTTGTATATTAATTTCTATATGTAGTTGTTAATATAACATGTTAGTAATTAATCATATAACAATTGTAAAGACATTATTTTTAATATAGTACCAAGATTTAGTGGGAAACAGTTCTACTAGAAAAGAATTGGCAGTAGAAAGCTAGTCAAGCTTTGAATGAACGCTTATAACCATTCTCATAGACATTTAGCGATGTGGGTAAGTTTTGAAACCATGGAGATGTCACTTCGGTACCACCTTGAAGATAAATGAGACAGCAATGAGCGAACAAGAGACAGGTATAGTGAAAGGTGAAGTAAATTATGTAGGTTATGAAGAAGTCATGAAAAAGCAGCTGGTAATCTGAAGGACGGGGTAGCACCAGGAGTTTATGGAGTCCCTCAGATGGTGAATACAAAAATAAAAACATTGAGGTCCAGCTGTGTGGTCGAATTATTTAATATCTGGATGTTGGTAATAATGCACCCACTTCTAAAAAGTCAGAACATCCTATTATTACACATATAGTTAACCCTTAAAGCAATAAGCTAAAATATGGGCTACCGCTCATTTAGGGTTAAAAAAAAAAATATATTTATTTTCTCAATGTTCTTTTTAAATTTAGATTCTTAGGGTTAAGAATTACACTTGAAAAATACTCAACTAATTTTAAAATTGTTTTAAATGTTTTTTAAGAATTAAAAAAAAAATTCAAACTAAACTTAGCAGAATTTACAATTATTAAAAAACGAAAAACATAAAAGTTATACTTATTGTTGTCCAAAAACCTAAAATAACTACGTACTAAACTAAGAAAAACAAAAACTTATACAAAACTAAAACTTCTGAATGAATATCAGTCAGCTATCAGAAAAAAAAAACAAGTAACAGCTGAGTGAAACAGGCATATAGGTCTTATAGGCATAAGTTGCGTTGAGAAAACTTGTGATAGTAGGCTCATTTGCTCTGACGACACAACACAGACCGATAAGGCGTAACCGACCTTGCTTATATTTTTGATTTGGTCTAAACATACTCAAAGAACATCACCCAGCACTCTATTGGAAGTTTCATGAACTATGGAATCATCTAAGCATGTGTTTGTGTATTTCCGTTTAAAGGCGCTAAACGCGCTTAGAAATCGGTCATGCTGCGTCTAAAGGCGCAAGCCGCCCGTTAAGGATTATGATTCTCATTTAAGACTTTGTGTTTTTTATTGTAACAATTATGTAATGGACAACAATGATTTTGTGCATTATTTTTTAGTTAATAACAACTTGATCACTGTATTTATAAAATACTACCAGGTACCCAAGGCTTCGCTTACAAAAAAAGAAAAAGTGAATGAAATGAATATCGGGTACAATAATTGTGTTTTAAATCCAATATAAAATACGAGTTTCCTGGCCCAACAATCCGCCGCATAGTGAGTTTGGTAATAACCTATCAATGTTTTCCCATCAGTTAATGAAATGAATATCGGGTACAATAATTGTGTTTTAAATCCAATATAAAATGCGAGTTTCCTGGCCCAACAATCCGCCGCATAGTGAGTTTGGTAATAACCTATCAATGTTTTCCCATCAGTTAATGAAATGAATATCGGGTACAATAATTGTGTTTCAAATCCAATATAAAATGAGAGTTTCCTGGCCCAACAATCCGCCGCATAGTGAGTTTGGTAATAACCTATCAATGTTTTTCCATTAGTTAATGTTTTTACATACATGCATGATCAGTTTTGCTACCGTAAGCGCTAAAAATCATGTTTTCCATCAGTTTTCAAACGAACCCAATGATTAAAATTCACGTTTCGAAGCTTATCCAGTCCCCCTTCAATCCACCTGTGTTAAAAGTTTTATAATTCTGCGGGACTGCCTACATTCTACCTAAAATATAATTCTCCTACATATAGGTGTAATTGGCCCATTTTATCCCTTAGATGTAAAACTGGTTTAATTTTTCTATGTATCTTGTAAGAAATAAATGTACCAAATTTCAGCTCTCTAGCTTTAAAGAAAGTATAAGAAATAATATTTATTGTTTTAGGGGTTGTTATCATATTTTCAACCCTTAGAAACACATGAAAAAATGTAAAACTGGTTTACTTTTTAAATGTAGGGCCTATCTTGTAAGAAATAAATGTACAAAAATATCAATCTAGCTCTAAAGAAAGTATAACAACTTATGTGTGTTGTTTTTAGGGGTTGTTATCACACTTTCACCCCTTAGCAGCACATAACAAGATGTGAAACAGATTTACTTTTTATATGGATCTTCTAAGAAATAAATGGAAAAAATTCAGGTCCCTAGCTTTAAAGAAAGTATAACAAATACAGTAAGACCTCGATAATCCGGCATGCTCGGGGATCCGATGATGCCGGATTATCGAATATGCCGGATTATCGAAGTCTTCCTTTAAAATGGTTTGGACAGGGAATAAACTATAAATAAACGCACATGTACTGTATATGAACACGTAAATTACACGTTGAAACTACGTAACATTAACTGCGTAGAGAGATTGCCGCTAACTAATAAATTTAAAAGCCTAAAACAAAATCATTTTGTACATAAAATATTTATAATATAAGCTCTCTGAGCGCTGGATTGTAACAAATGTAAAAAAAAAGGTTCCGTATACTATCGTGTGAGTGACACTCTGATATCATAATTGCGATCATAGCCCCTTCAAGGCTTCAAGATGATGAAATATTTATCCTATAATAACCTGATTAGTTTTTTATAAGACATATCTAGCCCTTAAAATAATTTTGAGCATATATGAAGCGGAGTAATTATGTGTTTTATGTTGTTTCAATGCCTTTTTTGCTGAAACATTAATATAAACAGGAACAGCGTTCATTAAGGGGGGTATGGGCGTAGTAGTGAAGAGCGGAGCAGACAAGTTGCGGCGTAGTGATGCGCGATTGTTTGATGCTCGAGATGTTTGAACAATCGAGACAATCGACTAAAACATAACGCATTTCGTGTATAACTAGTTGGATGTATATTACTAAGAGAAGTAGACATAAGTCATAAGTGATTTTAAGTTTTACAGAATAAAGACTTTGTATATGGAAACTCAATTTTTTAAATTTTTACCCTAAAAGTCACTGATTTTTATTTCTGGGAACTAGTAGATACCCTGAAAGCTGTTTTAAATCAAACAACTATTTACAAGAAATTCAATGTATCTTTTTCCAAAGACTTCAATTTGTTCAAATAATCTTCATCAAGTGGAATACGTTCAACAAAATACTGTCAGCAACGAAAGTGTTAAACGGGTCCCTTTAACGTTTTTAAAGGACGACGAGAGCACATTGTTTTGAATCGGTTCGATTTTTAGGAGAAATTGTTATTGAAATGTTTGTTTTGGACACGTTTATTGAGCAGTAGATTTTTACACACTGTTGTTTAAAGGACGCGGAGCAAACAGACAGTGTAGACCGCAGGGCCGCTTTTCCGAATAGGCACGCTAGGCACGTGCCTAGGAGCGCAAAGGATTTGGGGCGCCAAATTTTGAATACGAAAAAAAATAAAGAAGGCGGAAAATAATGCCGTAAGGTAACTGATAATTTATGAAGAAGAATGTTTTGGCCATGAAACTCCTTACGGCTGCCGGTTGCCAGTCCGGGACACGGCGGGTCCATAGGTGGTGGATAATGGTAAGACTCTCTGACTCTCCAACAAAATCAAAGAATAGTAATGATAAGAGCCAACGGAAAGAAAGAGAGTTAAGGGAAATTCCCTCCCGAAACAAAACTGGCAAATCAAGAACTCAAAAAGAAATGCTCTGCTGGGTTTTTTGGACCCCCTATTATTTGCTTAGTATTCCATGCCTCCCAGACCCTCCCCCTCAACTCCCCCCCTCCCGTATAAATCAGGTATGAGGGGCGCAATTGTTTGAAGTGCCTAGGGCGCTAGTGAGGTTAAAAACGGCCCTGGTAGACCGGGATTAAATCACTCAATAATTACAAAAACTGCTATTTTTAATGAGTGCAAATTTTCAAGATGATTGATGCCGAACTATCGAGTCTGCCGGATTATAGAGTGCCGGATTATCGAGGTCTTACTGTAATATTTATTTTTTAGGGGTTGTTTCTCCCTTTAGCAACACATGACAAAATGTAAAACTGGTTTACTTTTTAAATGTATCTTGTAAGAAATAAATGTACAAAATATCAACTCTCTAGCTCTAAGGAAAGTACAAAAATTTATATGTATTGCTTTTAGGGGTTGTTATCACATTTTCACCCATCAGCAGAACGTAACAAAATGTAAAACTGGTTTACTTTTTATATGGATCTTGTAAGAAATTAATGTAGAAAGTAAATCAGCTCTCTTGCTTTAAGGAAAGCATAAAAAATAATATTTATGGTTTTAGGAGTTGTTTCAACTCTTATTTTGCAAATCATTTCTTAGTGCGCTTCTACATAGTGGTAAGACGGTAACCTGAAAATTTCAAGTTTCTAGCTAACATAGTTTTGGCTGCACGTTGATTATGAATCGTCAGTCAGGACTTTTTCCTTTAAAAATTTAATATATATGCCTACAGGTATCTACAGTTTTAATCTAAACTACAAGAATGATGTCACGTATCAAATAAGGTCAAACAGGCAATTTACAGTCTTGTGACAGTAAGATTGATGGTAGCTCATTCTAGTCGGCAACAGAGTTCACCATTTTTAAAGTCACTTCATTTCAAGAACACCGCAGCCTGTTGTGAAATAGTCAACACTACTTGAACCCAGACTTCAAAAGCTCTCACAAAATAATACATTAGGTGGCCTATCTAGAAGGTCCATAATCAAAGGTACTATCTAATATGACTTGCAAATTGGGTGAAATTATCTTCACCAAAAGGCACACAAGATGAAAAAATTAACTGTAACTTACTAATGCACATATTATATTATAGTAGCGGACAACCTAACTCTGAACCAAAAGGTTAGGTAAGAAAAGGTTAGGGTCTTCCGCCCACCCGACCCTAATTAGTGGCGCTTGGCTGCAATCAATGAGAACAAGAACTAGGTACCTAATACCAAAAAGTCAGTTAAATTATTGACCAAAAATATTAAAAACCATTATCATATTACGTTTTGTATTTAAATTTCGATTATTTTTATACTAAATTTGATGTAAATCGGACAATTTTGACCAACTTGTACCGCCAAAGTAGTTTTTATTTTTAAAACTAACTTCGAATAAACAGTGGAACTAAAATACAATTCATATTAAAAAGTGAGCATATGGAGGGACAAAAAATACTCTATGTATGATTGTAGTAATAATAATAATAATAATGCAAGGGGTTAATTGCTTAAAGCATAAACATGTAGATGATGATGTTATATCTGTGATTTTAGGTTAAACAATCAATTTCTCTCTCCTCATTTTGAAAATTACAACTAAACAAATATTGTAACAGCTTCGAAGTATTTAGTTCTGATCAAGGCCGTAGCCAGGAAAACTTTTCGGGGAGGGTCAGGTCAGGACCAGGGATTTGAATTTAAACCCTTTTAACAAATTCACTGCTAAAGACGCACATGTGAGCTTGACACTGAACACTATGAGAAGTGGCTGACGCACAGTGTATTGTGTGCTTCACACGCCAACCCTCGTATTGGGAGTATTTTTAATATAAAGTGCATTGCCTGCTTCGCACGCCAATTTTAAGCCTATGTGCTATGGACGCTTTAAAATATTAGTGATTATTACGTAGAAAGTTTCAAAAATAAAAAATAAAGTAATTTCTACTCATTTAGGCTATAAATATAAAAAATAAAAGGTCAGCTCCTAGCATAGGAAATACAATATTTGCGTTGCAGTGAACGTGTTAAACACCAATTCCCATGCTATTTTTAAAATTTTGATATAGTTACCCATGTAAAAGATTGTTTGGTGTAAGGATGATGAATGATTCAGGTGGGGTTTTGAATCATTCATTAACCTAATCTAATCCCCCCCCCCCCCCCCCCGGCTTCGGCCTTGGTTCTGATAGAATATATTAGTGTGTAATACTAAAAGACATGGTTAACTATTTTAATAAGCACACATTTCTAACACTTGATTTCTAAATGCAAATTATACAATTTACTTAAATTTTGTTTCAACAACTAAATATGCATAAATGTACAATGTTATACTTTGTGAACTAAAACTAACTACAAAGTTTAGATCAATTTTAAGGCAAAATCATAAGCCTTTAAATATTCTTATAACACTTAAATAACAAATTTATATATTTTATATGTACAATAATTGTGTCCCATAATCACAGAAAAGGTAGGGTAATTTTGTGACAATATATATATAAGTTTTTGTTGAAACTACTGTATTAAGTGAAATATAATTATATTTTTACTAACTAATATATCTACTTTACATGTACAATTTTCCAAATTGCAAAAAAAACATGCATTTTCTACCATGCATTATTTAGTGGATATGCACATGCACGTTTTTAACATTCTAACAAGTACAATATTAAGAAAAATCCATTGATGTTGAAGGATTAGATACCCAGAATACAGCAAAAGAAATATAGATTGTTTATTTTAAAATAATTTAAGCAAAACAACATGTAGAGGAAAATTAGTAAATTGCAAGGGAAAGTATAAAAAAAATATGCATATATAAAAATGTATAAGGTACAAAACTCTAGGGGTGCTTGATGAATTTTTATATTTAAAATATTTGCACAGTTTATAATGTTTTTAAAAGAATGATAGCCTACTATCATTATTTATGACTTACCACTAAAATAGCCCTAAGTGAAAGTGTCTGCATAATTTCTATTTTATATTTACAAAATGATGTGAATCCTAGATCTAAACCAGTGTGACCGACCCTTTTAAATCAATTATATTATGGTATCCACACCTACAAATTAGTTTATTTGCCTCCCACATTGTATATGTATTTAGAAGATCGTATTTTGTCTCTGTAAGTTTCCTCTTTTTCATACAAAACAACATAGGTAGCTGAGGGTTTATTATTATCACAAGTACTGTAGCTACAATTAATTATACAAATATTACAATCTACTATTTCTATGCAATGGATACACTAATACATTATCAATATCAATTAAGATTTTTCAAACTAATTCATAACATTCAGTTATTTTGTTTACCTCAAATTAATTAAAATATATACTTTTATAAGATTCAACCATGCATACACACACAACATCCCACCTTTAAAACGTACTCCTTCCCATCGAATATCAGACCTCTGTAGGGCTTGAAATTGTAAAACATTTGACTTTTATAACAGTGCACATAACATAACAGATATTGCTAATAAAAATTATATTTCACTAATGGGTAAAATTGATAGATAAAGAAGGATTATGTGGAGTTAAAGTACAGTATATGCATTGTCAATCATTTACCAGATGTAGACTGTTTAGTGTTAATCATTCTTGTGTCTGTTTAGCGAATTTTAAACATGCTGGTATTCAGTTTAAAATCACGAAAACAAAAT
>JAGFPH010000370.1:542365-554927 GCA_018207615.1 Philaenus spumarius
GATTATCCGCGATAATGGGTGGCTGAACTTGGGTGTATAATCGAAATCGCGGATAATCCGAAACTAACCTAAAATGCCCTAGAAATAGTTCAAAATGACCGTAAAACTAAAATAAATGCTTAATTAATCTTTACAAAAGATTCAGGTAATAACAATTAATTTAAATATGTACAGTATTACGTACCTTTATATGTTGGAAAATTATTTTACGTATTTAATTTGTATTTTTTTGGCGATCGCGGTATTTTTTGGCAATCGCGGTTAAGCCGCAACGCGGGTATTCCACTTGTGGATAGTCGGGGTTCTACTGTACATTCAAAAAATATTTACAAGGAAAACACCAATATGTTGTTTTATAAAAACTTCCCCGATGAAACATAATAAGCGGTTATTTAGTATTCGAGTTCACTCAAACTTTTAATTATATTTCTAAGTACCTGAAACCAGTCAATTGTACAGTGGTTGAGAAGAGATCTGTATGTCATTAGGTGTTTGCGAAAAGAAGGACCGATCGGACTGAAGCACAGCACGATGTGAAGATTCTGTTTACAACGATTTACAAAGTATGAAAACACAAAATAAGGATCAATGTCCAAGTTGCGGTTTCCTTCTTGTGCAGCCAAACGTACCAACTGAAATAACAAAATTATGTATCAAAAGCTGCTCCTAAAGTTAATAGTGCTCAGAAGAGAATACATTCCATTGTAATTATAATGAGACATCGTTTGTTCGTAGCGACTAGGAACCTTTATAGTTTTAATTTGTCTCTGCGTCCGAGTGTCACAGCTTTCTATTCCTTCATTTTAAAACTTTCTAATGTGAAATGTTTCAGGTAGGTGTTTTTAACATTCCCAAGTATAAGTGTCTTTAGAGTTACTCCAGATACGTGTAATTGTAATTAGAGCCACATTTTAAATAAGGACAACTAGAACCATGATAATCTAGTGCTGCAATCCTCTATGCAATAAATTTGGTAACAAATATTGTACGTGCCAAAGTAAAAAAAGTTGAAACAGCCCTAGTACAATTAAGAAAACAGGAGGAGCAAACGTAAGTTAGTAAATTATATTATAATTAAAAGCATTCCAGTAAGGTAAATAATGTTTTGATTTGCAGTTATTGCATAGGGTTACTAGGTTCAAGGATTTGGGAGTTCTTATGTAACAAGTTTATCTTCTAGTTGCCATGTAGCCCAGGCAGCAGGGAGTTAAAAATGAAGTTACCTGGAAAAAGAAGCGGGAGAGATGAAACTTGGTAATATAGTATATTTCGATAGCCTAAAAAACATACGAAGTTTGCGACCCCCACCACTTTAAGCTTACGCAGCCATCTTGGAAAATTAAGTGCCATCTTGTGTTGTGTATTTACAAAAACTGCATGAATGCGCTATTATCACCTGAAATTGATGAATTAATAATAATAATAATAATAATAATAAAAGTGTGTTTATTATTACAAACATTTTTCAAGTTTACAAAAAATACTATTGAATACTTATTTACATAATGAAAGAAACAAAATAACAATATCCAAATATAATAATACATATAAAGAAACAAAACTAATAACTACAGTAACCAAAATAATATCACACTTTATGGCATGACCATTTGAAATTGATAAATTATTTATTATAATTTTTATTATTCTACTAGCTTCAGCACCATCCGTAAGGTAAACTTAATGGGGCGTTTATTTTTTTTTATTGTGGTTTTATTTACGGGGTGTCCCAACAAGAGGTTTAAACGTTTCATTTTGTATAGCTTGCCCATTAATGCATCAATCTTTTTGAAACATTACTCACCCCACAATGAAGAGAGAATTTAGAGGGAGAAAATTAATAAATTTTTCATTGATCCGCCATTTTGTTTCTGCAAGATACTCACAGAACATTTTTAAAGCCTCTATTGTGGAGTGTGTAAAGTTTCAAAAAGATTGATGCATTAATGGGCAATCTATACAAAATCAAACATTTAAACATCTTCATGGGACACCCCGTAAATAAAACCACAGTAAAAAAAAATAAACGCCCCATTAACTTTACCTTACGGATGGTGTGGAAGCTAGTACAATGAAAAATAATATTACTACTATTATTTTTTTTTATAATAGCAATAATAGCTCAATAATATAATACAAATTATAATAAATAATTCATCAATTTCAGGTAATAATAGCTCATTCATGCAGTTTTTGTAAATACACAACACAAGATGGCACTTACTCAAAAACTGTTTATTCAAAAGTTTTAGAGAATTAAATTCTCTATAATTTTTATACAAAACCTTTTTTCTAGAACGCACCCAACTGAAGTTATTTGCAAAAAACTGGAATTTGGCCACCATTTTCCAAGATGGCGGCGTAAACTCAAAGTGGTGGGGGTCTCAAACTTAGTATCTTTTTTAGGATGTCAAAATGTACTATATTACCAAGTACCCCATGTCTCTCCCGCATTTTTTCCTTGTAAAAGTTTCTGTTACCTGGGCTAATGTTATATATAGATATATAGTAAAAAGAGCTTATTCCACCTTGGGTTTTATTTCACCCCTGTTTTACTAGTATTAATTTTCGTTTTTATTTTAACCTGCCTTGTCATATTATGTATTGATGGTTTATTAAATCAAACCTGTAAAATCTCCTGCACTTCGTCAAAACTGTAAATATTGGGCAAAGTTCCTGTACTGAGTACAGCATCAAGATCCTCCAGAAAGTTGGGTTGATTCAGATGGCTTTCACTCATGATTAATACTGTTTCCTTATTGTAGGCTCCTGCATTCTTTAGTACGTATTTTAAGTCCTCTCTCCAATCTTTGATTCCTGTACAAAATGTGTTTCTTTTAACGTATAAGACATTCTTTTGTATAAGCCATGTATATGTAATTTATGACTACCAATTTGTTTACAAGCAATTACAAGAATTTAGTTTATAATCATCTTAAGAATACATATTCTTTCATGGTAATAATAATCATAGTAATTAAGAAAAATTAGAAGAGGATAAATTGTAAACAAATTCAAAGGCTTATATCCTGCAACTGCAACGCCAAAACAAAATATAATCGAAAGCATGTTCAATCAAAATTAAAAAATCTTTCCAACAATAGGCCCGTTAAAACCGATAAAGTACACGAAAAAAGTATATTTCACTTTCACCTTTAATAATAACAACAATTAATACAAAATTACTTAAAAATGTTTACTTAGATACTTAAGATATATTTTTTAACTTTCATTCTCAGAGTAAAGGTAAACACCCCATTCTAAGGGTAGCAGCATGAGCTCTACCTACTTACTGGCTTTTTTTAGAAGTACTACAGATATCAGCGTGAATCCTGGCACTTGGCCTCGCCCTGGCGCGATGGGCCGGGGATGTGGGGAAAGGGAATAAGTGGAGAAAAAAAACATTTTCCCACACCGTTTTCTAATGTGACTCATCCTTCAACCTCATCCTTAACACGTTCACTGCTACGCAAATTTTGTATTTCCCATGCTAGGAGTTGATCTTTTATTTTTATATTTATAGCCTAAATGAGTAGAAATTACTTAATTTTTTATTTTTGAACCTTTCTACGTAATAATCACTAATATTTTAAAGCAAACGCACATGTGCGGCAATAGCACAGAGGCTTACAATTGGCGTGCGAAGCACGCAATGCTACGTGTATTGAAAATACTCCCAATACGGGGGTTGGCGTGCAAAGAACACAATGCACTGTGCATTGAAAACACTCTCAATACGGGGGTTGGCGTGCGAAGCACGCAATGCACTGTGCATCGGCCGCTTCTCATAGTGTTCAGTGTCAAGCTCACATGTGTCTCCTTAGCAGTGAACGTGTTAAACACAGATGTACCGGGTACTGATGTTTTTAGTCAGGTTAGTAGCGGTTTTCTCAAGTGCCAGCATTCACGCAGGTATCTGTACCCTACTCCCCATATTCATTAGACTAAATATCATCAAGTAAACATATTTTTAAAAAAACAAAATTTTTGCTTAGAGAAATTAGACATGCTATGTGCAGAAGAGACATATCTAGGAAGTTCATTACTGAGAGCTTAAAATATGTGAATACCAAAGTAATAAGATTTACATACACAAAGAAGGTAGATAGCAAATAACTTCAAAGAAATGTATTTGCTGTCAACTAACGGCTCAGCTGATCCAGCATAAACTAAATCAGTTGAAACAACATTCTATATAAAATTCTATATATATTCAGAATTGTGATTTGACACACTATTATGCCTAAGCAAAGTACGTTTAAAAAGCATTACCGTAGGTTTTTCCAATTTTGGGTGTAAACATTGTCACTTTTGTCATCAAGGAGGCCAGGCAAGCCAGAGACTGACGTCCTGAACCACCAACTCCCACCAACAAACAAGAACCACCAGGTATGGCTAAAATTCTGCATATGCGGCAAAGATGTTGCAAAGCGAAACTGAAATTAATATCAGAATTAAACTAATATTTGTAATGGGTTCAACTTTTAGAACAAAATATACAATCTGTTTTGAGTATAGAGCAGAATGTTAAATTTTGTATTTTAAATACAAATTGAGACTTGGCATGAATACTAAATACAGTAGAGTTCCGCCAATCCAAACTAATTGGGACAGAACACTGTTCGGTTTAGCGGAATTTGGAATAGGCGGATTTCATGAATAATATCAACGTATTGACTTGTTAATGGGTAAATAATGTGCGGGGACATCTGCTAAAGTCAGCTCTATACAGCGTTGGTCGGCTTATGAACAGGTTCAGTGAAAGTCGGAAAGGAAATGCATTTCCTTCAATGACTCATAGCGCCGAGACATTACCTACCACTCTCCCTCCCGCGTTTCAAACATATTTAAGAATCACTGAACTGAGCACTAGTCTACACTTGATTCCACGTTCACCGTGCATTACAGGTCTTACGGGAGAATAGACATGCTACTACCATTACAGCGAATATCACATTTATTGTCATGCGGGTTGCGTCAACTGACCGAGCGTAGCATGGGAGTTGATGTTTTTTAGTTGGCTATTATCGCTGAGACTGTCTTAAGGATAACATGGTTTATGGGTGCTCCGTACTGCACGGTGAACGTGGAATCGGGTGTAGTCTAGTCGTATCTACTAGTTCAGTGTTTACTCTAGGGACTTTGATAAACTGTGTGCGCTTGCTTATTGCAAATTTATTGTAAATCTTTGTTCCGTGAGTGTTGAGTTACTTTACCGAGTCATTTTTATTTATGTTCGTAGTCCTTGACGTCAACTGTTAAACATTAAACATGGCAAATAAACGAAGTCATTCTTCGTGTACTTTAAAAGAAACACTTGAATTTAACTTGAAGAAAACTCTAATAAATTATTTTGTATAACAATAAATGTATATTTTTTCACAAATATCTTTTTAGTTTCTCCTGCTTTTTAAGTATAAAAAATAAGTATTTTTTCTGAACTCTGTTCGGAATAGGCGGATTTTCGGATTAGCGGGGTTCGGATTCTACTGTACTAAATCAATGGCATGAAACAGAACCAAAACTGTTTACAGATTTAAATACCGATCAGACAAATTTAGTTTATTCATCTATTAATAATACACCTTTAAAAGGTTTAGATGTCCCGAGTCAAAGAAACATAACACTTATAACACATATATTTACAAATTACACTCACACTCAAGTATATAGCCATTACTTACATTAAACTATTACTACGCTTTCTTAAGATATTCAGTGGCTGTTGTAATACATAATAAGATTAATGATAAGTATAAAGTCATGTTTCTTAAAAGTTATTTTATGCGATTTGTTTTAGCTTTAGAATATTTAAAAAAAGTGACTAAGTTTATTTTAATACTGTTTATTTTTAATATGTGTAGCCTCTAAATGATTTTCTATGGTGGGAAATTCATTGTTTTGTTTCATTATAAGAAGGAAGGAAATAAGAAAAGAGTTGTTTTTTTTTTCAGATGTGTGCTTTAGTTTTTTCTATAGTTGAATTTTGATTTTGGAAAAAAATATTTACTTACTAAAACTACTTTTTTAATAAACCATATTAACCCTTCAACGTGTTTTGCCGTACGCGATACGCCTGGATTTTTTCCTTCGGTGCGTTTTGACGTATAGCGTACGCTCAGGAACATTTAATCAGATGCTTCCATCTAGCAGCTAAACTTGAAACTATCTCGAAACGATTTATATTACAGCATAATGTAGCATAATTGTAGACATTGTAGCATAATTATTGGCTGATTTAAAAAAAAACATACGATACTTCTGTTGAATTTCTTGACGAAATTAGTTCACCAGTATAACAGCTGTTTTACCATACAAGTTTGTGACATTGTGTTTACTACGTTTTTGTTTACATTTGATCACTTGTAGTGTTTTTATGTTTGTTAGTTGATTGATTACGTTCGGAAATCATGTTTTGAATATTTAATATTGGTTTTATTAGTGTTTTCTTAGGTATGTGTTTTGTGATAAGACTACCAACTAAAACTAACTTTTGACTTTTATTTAAATATGTTTATCACAAGTAAACTCATGTGTTATTGATATTACCAAAAAGAATGTAATCTGCTGTTTAATTTAGTAAAAGAATCATTAAAATATTCCAAAAAATAAGTGAGATACTAACATTTTTATACAAACATGTTTCATAACTCCTGAAAGCTTAAAAAAGTCCCGCAGCAGGGGGAGTTTCTCTCATAAAAAGTCACACGTTGAAGGGTTAAACACTTACTAGAAAAATTGAAATTACAACAACTTACTTGAAGAGGACAATATCCATTTTATTTGTGTGTGTTGAATTGTACTCATTCAGCAGCAATGTAGCTTTATCGTACAATTGTCCAATGTCAGATACTTCTTCATATTTCTTGTCATCTGGTCCTTCAGCGTCTAAATTAGTTGTAAACATCAGGTTGTGTAGGTGTTCTTCTGTAATCTAAAATGTAGACATTAAGAATAAAGCACACATACATTTCATAAATTTTCTCTACTTTCTTATAAAATGATTGAAATTTGAGATGAGATTGATAGTGATTGGGTTTGGAATCAGGCACAATTTCTGACCTTAATTCAGATATTTTTTTTAAAGCACTCATTGTTTGAACTGATTATATAAAACTAATGAAAGAAATTTCTGGGATCCAAGTAGAGAAGCATAAAGTTTGGTGTTTAGAACTAAAAATTGATCTAAAGCTAATAGATGAATTATAATATACTGTATTTGGTGTTAAATATGCTAAGCAACTATGTTTGATGAAATATTGCTGTACAAGTGGCACATTGTCGCTTATTGAAAACAATGTTTCTCGAAGACCCCATAATCGATGGTCTAATTCAAATACCTTGCAACTTCAAAATTTTAAATTTTGAGATTTTCGCATGAAATGATAGCTGGCAGGGTCATATATCTAATCAGGGGCGGATCTAGGATTGAGCAGGGGGGGGGGGCTAAATACCACCGGGGGGCCCTCCCCAGGAAAAATGTTGTAAAAAAATATCCTCTAAAAACATAATTTTAATGCAGTTTAAGTCTACCAAAATCATAACAAATCTATTAGGAAAGCCCCTTATCATCACACTGTATCGAAAATACTCACTTTCAATTTCAGCTGTGAGTATTGAAAATAGCGTTTTCCCGGTCTAGATCAGCAAAATCAGCTGGAGATTTGTGCCGATCTCTAAATTAGTTATAGATTATAACACCAGTAGCGCTATCAATAATAATTATGATTTGAAATGTCGTCTTATTAATTTATTAGATATAATAACGATTTTAACAAAGAAACATCGTGAGTAACAATAAAACTACATATTGATACTATTTACAAGTATTAAATAAATAAACCTTTAACTTATTATTTAAAAAAAAGTACATTTGTACGTTTATTCATGTACCTGTTTCGGTAGTAGTGTATTGTGTCTATTAATATTAGTGATGGAATATAACACCAAAGACAAGATAAACTTTTCCTTAAAAATCAATGCCTATTAATTCTTAGAATTAAGGAAGGTTTTTAATTGTATCACTATTGATATTAAAATCACCTGATCTCAATAATTTAGTTTGTGCTGTAAATGTAAACTATGTTGTCATTGGACTTCAGGAATGTTATTGACAAACAATAGGTTATTTTGAAAAAAAGTATATGAAATTTATTATTCATACTATTAATCACAGTGTGATGAAAAGTATGGTTCATCACACAGGTCAAAAGTGGCTTTTCGATCCTCACTCATTTTCCGATTTCGGCTTCGCCTCGGTCGTTAAACTTGAGCTTGTATCGAAAAGCGTCACTTTCGGTCCTAGTGATGAAATATATTATTTAATCATGTTTTAATAATCGCTGTTATTGCAGTTACTGTACAGACTAAATTTAACTACAACTAATATTTTAAAAAAATGCCTGAATCATAATAATGTAATTACACTAAGCTTCATCTTCATTTGTGCCTGAACATAACAGTAAGCTACCCCAAGAAGTTAAGCAGCAAACAACACAAAAGCACTTTCAAATATAAATTCTACTGACATATCTTTGTGCTTAGTCAGAATTAAATGTGGTTCATTACACTTTTATTAACACATAAATAAATTTAAAAACCTCTGTTACTGTTAGTACAGCAATGTTATTTATTTATAAAAAAATCACAAACATAAAAATATGTTCCTTTTAATGTTTTTCAATGTTCAATCACACTCCCAATTTTCAATTACCATACGTCTAGATTTTTTTTGACAAAACATTTATAACATTTTCAACATCAATTTCTCTCTCTCTTTTAAAATATTGGCTAAGGCCAGGCCGTTAAGTCGGGAATCCCCCGTAGTGCTCCTCAGGTACGTCTTCAAACGGCTTAAAACTGTAAAGCTCCTCTCTGCCGTTGCAGTGGTTACTGGCTCATAGCTCCAATACAATGGTTAATTTATTTGAATTTGAATTAGGACTAAAACCTACTTTTATAATACCGGTACATAACAATTATTAATTTCTTCGGCTCACATTGGAATGCCGAAGTATTGAAATCATGCGGTAATTTTTTGTGTGTCTGTTTTCTTGTATACACGATATAAGCACTCACAGACGTCGTAAAAAACTTCTGATGGTACCAAAATCTTCTTAATTTTATTGCGGAGAGTTGAAAAGCTTTGGAGCTTTATAGCATGAGTCGTAGTGCATCGGGGTCACGTTTTTTGGTCAAAATATAGTGTCAACATTTTGAAAATTCTGTGTGGGGTATCGTTTTATATGTTTTTGGGTACGGGAAAGCAAATTTTGAGGGTTAAAAAGTTGTAGTTTCAATTCGTGTGTTCTGTCCGGACGAGCCGAAGTCTCAAAAAAGTGTTCCATCTTTTCACTAGTTTTACCCTTATACTGTAAATGATAAGTAACAAAACCCGCCCATTTAAAGTAATGTAGGCCAAACTACCGCACACAAATTTATTAATTTTCAGTTTTTCTAAAATTGTTTTATATATATATATATTTTTGCCGAGAGTTTGTTTTATCTAGTGTAAATTTAGGGGCCAAAAGGGAGGGGCTTAAGCCCGTTAGCCCAAATGGTAGATCCGCCACTGCATCTAATTCCAATACCTTGTAAAGTTATCTTGATGGGAAATATATTCAAAATGAGGGAACTTCGACCACGTACCTTGCAGTTGGCAAAACTTCCTTCTAATACCTCGTATCTTAATGAACTTATATGGTGTAACAGAAGTTTGAGTTGGTCTATGTTAAAAGAGTAGATTTACTTGTATTTCATGCCTACATTTATTAATTTGGTGGTATTATATTAATAAGATACTGTAACCGTATATTAGAACAGCAAATTTGATTTGATCTGATTTTAAGTTGTATTAGTGTAAATGTATGCTAAAAATCAACGTTTATGATACGTGGTATTAGAATTAAATTTTCAAGATGCATGTTATTATGACTAATAATAACTATTTTCATTTGTTATCACTGTGTTTTATTCTAATACCACATAACAGTTCACGCAAAGTTGTTCGAATACCACGCTGTTCAAATAATCTTGATAATATCAGAATTCTAATGCAACGTATCTTAATAAAAACAAGTTCCAATATCACATATTATCAATTAAGTTGTTTAGCTAAGAGAATAAAGAACATTATGTACAAATCAAGTTTTCAGAATGAAATCTGAATATTTTTACTCAAGTATACAAAAAATTGCATTGGTTTACTAAAATTTGAAGAAAATACGAAGTTTTTTTGCTCTACTGAAAAATGTACTTTTTTGAGATACGAGGTATTTTAGTTAGGCCATCAATATATATCATAAAAATGTGCATTTTTATTTATAAACTACTTGTAACATACTAAACACCTATAAGAAAATAATGTTATAACTTATACTAATTTATTATTACTCCGGTAGGATCTATAATCCAGCCATTGTACTACTCCCATCCATTAGTCTAGTATTTTTAGGCGGGCTCCTTTTGAGTGTGGAATGGGGAAATTAATTTCACTGTATGTCTACGGGCCCAAAGCAAAACAATCCGTTTTTAGTCGCCCACTGCTTTTAATGAAGTACTATTGCTGTGTTAATTTAGTCAGTTGTGTATATTTATACATTACTATAGTTCTTTTTCTGGGAGTGCAAAATGTTGTCAAAATGTAAACGTTAATATAAAACTTGAAAAGCAGTTCAGAAAAATGAGATTATACTGCAGCTTGAGAGAAGTTAAATAACCTTGCAAATTAACTATGGTGTTGGCTGTGCTACAATACATGACATAAGAAAGAACAAGTGGTAAAAATGTTGAAAACGTACTTAATGATCAGCTACAGTTTAAATCCAACGCTACATTCGACATTATCTTAAATTCAAATACACCGGCAAGTTATGCAACCAACCGTACAGCGCAATGATAGGCTATCAGTTTCGTTACAGTTCAGTATGCGTTTGAGACGACCCGCAAGTACTTGTGCGGAAAGCTATGTCCCATTTTAAATTATTTAAAGACCCTTTAATGGTGAACGTTACATGTTTATACTTTTATGCGTTGTGTAGTGCTTTGTGTTATGTGATTGTCGTCTAGAATTTTCGTCTTCGTCAATGACATAGGTTGTGTCGAAACTAGTAAGAGGGAAATTAATAGGAACATTTGAAGGTTATTAAATTAATTTAAAAAATTTACAATAAAGGTCCAGGAAGTAGGATTCAAAGAAATGAATAATTAAAACTTTTTTACTTCAACCGAATAATATAGTGGGCAAGTTCTATTTTTAACTTCCCGCTAAGAAAATTGAAAATTTTCTAAAATCGGGAAGTTATTGGTTTCACCCCGCTTTTCGAAAATCGAGTATTCATCAGATCTCGACTTTTTGAGGTCCTAGGAATCTTCCCTGACCACTCCCGAGAGGGTGTCACCCTGTCTGTATGTATGTGTGTGTGTATGTAAGTATGTGACCCGTTTATAACTTTTGAACGGCTTAACCGATTGGATCCTACCAAACGGCGTTCTAAAGAGTTCCATCAAACTTAGATTTTCTGAAAATTTCAACTAATTCGGACCGGTAGGTTCTGAGAAATTTCGAAAAAACTAAGAAATAAATTTTTATCAAATCAGGTTTTTTTGGAATAACTTTTAAACGGCTTTACCGATCAATTCCAAAATCTAATCAGCTTTTAACCTTGAAAAGCGACGTCGATCGCTACCAGTCCGGTCAAAATCAGTTAATTCGTTCGTGAGATATCGTGAACGAAAGAAAATCAAAAAAAGTGTTTTTTCTCAATTTCTCCGAAATTTTTTATCAGAAAAATTTTTGTTGTCGATTCTTTCAATGGACTCGAAAAACTGCATCAATTGCCGCAAATCGCATAAAAATCGGTTGATTCATTCGCGAGATATCGTGAACGAAAGAAAATCAAAAAAAGTTTTTTCTTCAATTTCTCCGAAACTTTTTATCTGAAAAATTTTTGTTGTTGATGCTTTCAA
This sequence comes from Philaenus spumarius, assembly GCA_018207615.1. NCBI lineage: Eukaryota > Metazoa > Arthropoda > Insecta > Hemiptera > Aphrophoridae > Philaenus > Philaenus spumarius. The sequence continues at coordinate 554,333 of JAGFPH010000370.1, forward strand.
TGGACTTAAAAAACTGCATCGATTGCCGCAAATCGCATAAAAATCGGTTGATTCATTCAAAAGTTATGGCAGTTCAAAATTTCCAAAAAAAGTGTTTATTAAACTTTCATCATACTTTTGTAATTTAACTTAGCGGGAAGTTACAGGGATGGCCTTTAGGGTCAATCGTTTTCCACATTTTTTTTAAATGAATCAATACTGAACTATTTTTGTTCTTTTTTAAACTTTATGAAATGTTAGAATACTTTTGGCAATCTTATTTGAGTAAATATATTATTTTCTTAAATTTTCATAATATTCTATGTTCATATTTGAAGTGCACTTTATTTTGTTTGCTTTGTTTGTCATTTTGTAAAAAAATATGGTTTGCAGTAGTTTTGTGATATTTAAATGCTTTCTTTCTACAATATTCCAGTAATCCAGCACTGCCCTTGTTTCATATATGCCTATGACGGATTAGTGAGAATCTACTATACCGTACTTATATTTAGTTTACTTTGATTTAGAAGTTATCTAAGCTTTTGTATATGAGAAAATTCTCTAACTAAAAATTGTCTTTAGTCAACACATCTACAAATAATAAATATTTAAAACA
>JAGFPH010000370.1:562312-572428 GCA_018207615.1 Philaenus spumarius
ACTGTGCTCTTGAATGGTTCAAGATGAACAACTGAAAACATAGTTTAAAATGGATCTTATCTGATAGGTTTTATTTAGTTGGCATAGGAAAAAAAAATCTTCTGTTGGGGGGGGGGGGGGGGGATTCAAAATCACCAGTGCTCCATTTCCCCACCTTCCTCTTTTCAATGATGTATTAAAACATTCTGTAAGTTGCTTAATTTTTTCATAATTTAACATTACTTTTGTGTAATAATTAGTTTGAAAATGTTGTTTGATCAAAATTAGTCTAGATCAATTATTTTTAAATTGAAATTCTACTTTTTTTAGCAACCAATAAAAACGTTTTTATTGCTGCCCTACTATAACAAAAATATTACAATATATTAGAACAACTTAAGTTTTGTAACCTAATCTTTTGCATACTATAAAAGGGTGTATAAACTTATAAGATAGGTTTGTTTTAAATATTCTACTTTAAATCCAGTGAGTAATAGTGTTGAGAATATTTTTCCCATGGTTTCTTCCGTAAATCCATTGACAGAGTAGATTGAAAAATGACGGATAAAACGAAGGTTCATTTTGTTTTGAATTCCATAAGGTAAGCCACTGGCAGCAATAAGAAGCATGTCTTGCAGATTCAGTTTACTCCAGTTTTTTAAAGAATACCTGTTCAAAATTACATTTTGTTAAGTGTGTAAGTGCTACATATATACTATAAAGACTATAAGGATAATTATCTATCGTTCTATAGTATAATAAGTGTCATATAATTCATTTAAAATATATTCTTAACATAATCTGGAACTGAACATAAAAATAACCCATCAAATTTTCCTGACTTATTCTTTTTTTTTAAATAAAACAGCTGACATAAAGGTAAAAAGACTAAATAAGTCAAAATTTATGTAAATTGTTTTGTTACTTATTTCAGTAAACATATTTTGTTACTATGAGACCATTCAATTAATGAAGATGACGAATGAAATAAAACGCAGAAAAAAAATGGCTGTAGAAAGTTTTCAAATAGAAATTAACAACATTCTAAACACGGAATAATAGTTAAACCAATTAACCCTCCAAGTGCTAACAGAAGTCGCGTTACAGTGCTAATGTCGCATATGCAACGTTTGCGCAACACATTTTGTAAATGTGTACGACGCCGCTATTTTTAATACAATCGGATACTTCTATGCATGGTTGTGTTTAGAAAGAGTCACTTTATTATAGTTCAGAATTTCATAGCGATATCGACTCAAACAAACCTTCGGCACAATTGTCAAATCAACTATCTAGTCGTGTAGTACGCGTAGATAGACGCTCGGAACTTGGATTTTGTTTGTTTATCCACTAGGTGTTATTTATTTTTAGTTTCAGTTTAGATCAGTTTATTTTTATATGTTTTTGTAAATGTTTACTCATTTTTGAAGTAATTATGACTGAACTTAGCAATTCAAGTGCTATTAGAGGTGCATTTGGAAATAGTGACTTTTAGAGACTTTGAACTGTAAATATTTTTTCTTCTTTTTTTTCTTGTACATAATGTGTGTGTTATTCCTTTATAACGAATTAAAACCATAAATATTGGGCCTAGACAGTACTTTTACGTCTTTAGAGGCAAGTCTTTCTTCTTGGTGCAGAAAAGCCATTTTTTTTATAAAAAACAGAGTTTTTTTATAGACAAAAAGTTTTTTTTACAGCAAAGTAGTAGTGTTATGTATATATATATATATATATTCACCATAAAATTGTGCAACTTTTGGCTATATTGGATTTTCTACATTTTACATTTTTTTACATATTTTGAGTGAGTGGTTTTAGAACACAAACTTTTTTTTTTTAATTTCTACTTTGGTCAACAAAAAAAAAAGGATAAAAATAATTATAGGTAAGCCTGTTAAAGCTATTTACTGTAAAGAGCATGTAATTGTGATTAAAATGATTTATAATAAGTCTTACTTTACTGTTAGTGAGTATTTTATAATGATTTTAGTTAATAAGCATGCACGGAACCAAAAAAAACCCTTAGCACTAAAGAGCAATATAGTCAGCACTTGGAGGGTTAAACTGTTAATCTCCTTATTAAGATCAGTTATGTAGGTTATCAATCATTAATAGAAATATTGAATTGCAATATCAATATTAATATTGAATTGTCATTAATAATTTTATTTGGTGAAGTCCTATACCCCCAGCTTTCGGGCAAATTTTGTAAATTCTTCTCCTCCAAAACTGGTTGGACCAAATTTTGCAGGCACAATTTACATGGTTTTAAGAGCACACCACTTCAATTTCAAGTTGATATCTCTTTTTCTATAAAAGTAATTAAGGTTTTACAAAAATGTCTGCATGTGCCATGCCCTATATGAGATGTAGCTCTTTTAACTGTTCGGCCCAGCTTGCCTTCTTTATTTCCCCCACTTCCACTACACCATTTAACCAATCATAATAATCTAAATGTTAAAAATCGCAAAAAAACTGTGTTCACTACACGAAACCCAAGTTTTACTATCGTCGGCAATGTGGCTTACATTGTATGGAAGTAAGAATTAATAGTTTCGTATATATAAGGGGGCATATTTACATTGTATATAAATTTAATATTAGTTCATGTTTGCGGCGAATACACATATAATAATTAATCTATACTATTTTGTAGTAAAGTTCTTCCTCTTTTGATAAGTCATTTATGTCAAGAATATTTTAACTACGTTGTTTATTTTACCTTATTAAGTTTAACATTCAAATTGTTTTCCAATTTAATCTTATTACATTTACTTATTATGAGATATCATTTGGCTAAACGAACGGACTGAATGAACCCTCTCCACGGCCTCGCCCACCATTCCACTCCGCAGTCCTTTGTTACGAAATAGAATAAGTTACTAACAACTTGACAATGGCAGAGTTGCCCAATTATGTAATATAGAGTAGGTAGTTGTAGTTGTGTAAGTAGAACTTATGTAAAATTGCTGAATGGAGTTTATAAGTAAGCCATCATATTAATACAAAGACAAAACGGGGAAAACTGAGAAAAGGGGTCTTTCGGGAAAGGTTCTTGGGTAAGAGGAGTGGTCTTGGGAGACCGGGGAGCTCCACACATTGAATACGAACGAAGAGGCCGTCAACAAGCATCTTAACGGAGTGCAGCAGGAGATCAAGGCAGATCACATCGACTTAGTCCACACAACAGATGAATTACAAATCTACACCCACAATGTATCAGACATACTAAAGTCAGTCCATGCCACATTAGATTCCTTCCAAAACTCCTTATGGGAATCCACCCAAATTCCTAGTACACAGATATATATGTTGGTAATGGGAATCCACCCAAATTCCTAGTACACAGATATATATGTTGGTAGTAAGTTACTTATTGAGGCAACAACAACAAATTTACTACAATGCACTTTTAACTACAATGAAAACCATCCACACAAATTGCAGGGACCATGTGCTGACATCGACAGCGCACACCCTTTTCTACATCGACCTAAAGACTATTGAACCTGACCTGCTGTCCAAAAACTTCATCCCTACCGTACCCAAACAAGAGTTACACCTTTACTACTCCCTTCCCATTACAACATGTGTCATGAATTCCAGTGCTGTAATATCAACGCTTAAGGAACCAATACAATCCAGGGCTACCAATTGGGACCTATTCGAGTACCGGCCAATACCAATGAATGTACGTGCACACTGACATCGGAAGTGGCAATAGTGGCAGTGCATAATGGATCGGTCAGGACCATCTCTGGAGAACAGCTGGAGGACTGCAAGACCCAGAAAACAACCATGTGTTTTCTACCGAGGCAACGGGTGTCGCGATCAAAGTCGCTCAGATGTGCAGAGCAGTTGGTACATGGTGGAAACCTCCGCGATACGGCCCAGCATTGTTCCTTCCAATGTGTTCCCTCACCTAAAACACCCATCATAACAGAACTAACCCGTGACACATTCATGATCACACACCCTACACATACCACACGCATAACATGTGAAAATTCTACCTTCATTTCCTCGATCCCTCCAAATACAACTACCATGCCACTGTACAGTACATGACAGTAACTTGATACTGATTGCACGACAATTCCCTTGTGGCAGACGGACCACCCAAATTCCTAGAATACAGCACATGGCGCTAGTATCCTGGACATCCTTAACACCAATGATCATAAAGCCATTCTTCACAAAAAAACAACTAAAATTCCAAAACTTATCCCACATCCTAGACAACAATTGGGCCCTATCGACAACCATCCTTTTCATCCACACAAATATCCCGTCTGATGCATTTGACCCAGTATCGTTACCTAAGGACTGGTCTGACATAGCAGACCGGTATCCATATATCACCTAGTGGCAGCGTATGGATATTAGCTTTAACAATTATACTCTTGTAATTAGCACTTAAGATATATATTATAAAAAAATATTGCACATAAACATTACCCCCAATGGTCGATTATCCTCAAATGTAGAAATATAAATATAACATTTTGGGAGGTTGCGTGATTTTACGCAAGTTAGGTTTAGTAGGAAACTTGGTTTAGTTTGATGAACAAATGGTATGATGAATTGTGTAAGAAGTGGATAGACATATACCGACATACCAGGTAGAGTAAGTAGACCAATAAACAACAAAGCAAGTAAAACTGAGAAGGGGGGAAAACGTTATAAATAGGAGGGAAGAACAAAAAAAACGGGGTCTGTGGAGGTAGTGAAGTGAAGGAGGAGAACGTGACCGGTAGGAATTCAAGGTCAATATAAAAGTTGAGAGTAAGCTGTGAATTTTTTGGGGGATGAGATAAAATAGTAAATTCGATTCAAAGTCAAATTGGGGCTAGTCACTATTGTTTTTAAAATTCTCTTGAATTCAGTTTTAAAATTCAAAACTAAAATTGTAATCTTAAAACGCTGTTTTACTCTATCAAAAACTAAATTTGTTCTAGCCTGGGGGAGTTACCTATTTGGCCTCCCCCAAACAAACTTTTGGATTTGTCGTCGACTGGTTGTGCTCCCCCCCAGTAATAGTTCAAGCGATGCCTATGTAAGGCGGACATCTGTGTTAGGCCAATGTCAGATTTTCGCAAATGTTTCACGGTCTCTTTAGTAAAAAAAACATTGCAATTGACAACTGTCAAATTTTTTTGTATATTTTAATCCGTTGAAAATTTCTCTCAGCTAAATGAAGAACATGCTACAGCCATCCTTAGTTAATAAAATAGTATACAAATAGTATTTGTTTGTATTGATAACAGAGTGAAAACACAAATACAACTTATTCGCATCCTAAAATTAATGGAAAACTGTAAAATGTTTTTTGCCTTTATTTTAACTTTATTTCCTTTCTGAGACTGACCACAATACTTTTAATGACTGCAGTCAATCTGAGCAATCTAATCTTTATAACTAATTTATTTTACGAAAGTCCGTATATATTACCAATATCCATGGTCGAAATATTGGCGAAGGAGCTCTGTCGGTGGTTGGGATCCATGGGAATCTGCTGCAGTCATGTTCAAATCATCAACAAACACAACAGCTGTTTTCCCTTCAGGTGGGCCAAACACACCGGTTTCTTTCTTCTGTAACCTTGATAGTATAACTTCCTGTAAAAGTGATTTACACAAGTCGTTATATTTGTATCGTACTGCATGTTAAACAATATCATCCTATTTTAATTCGGTTCGGTTTTAGTGTTGTATTATTGATAATTGTTCTACATTATTGATAACTCAAACAATTTAATAATCCGAACCAACTCCTGTCACACTTAGTACCCATTATTAAGGCTTAAATGTAAATACATTTTTGTACAATACATTCCTGTATATAATTTTAAAACTGTTTTTTTTAGATAGTCATAGTTTGTGATTGACCAACATAATTTACCTGAATAAAACTGGCACTTATACATTTGGTGAATAAGATTGATATTGGAACATATTTTTGCAAAGATAATGTATTTGTAAGGATTTTTTGAAAGTAAAATGTTTTTCCTGTGGCTGTGGGCCCGACCAACATCAGTGGTTTGTTGTGATTTATGTGCATCTCAATCATATTGATGTACCTGAAACAAAACATCACACAACCTATATTAAAACTCCTACTTGTACAATTGCATAATTTAACACTTATTAGTTTAGCCAGAAATCAACAGCAGTAGTTTGAACTCATACTATGAAAAACAGAAATGGTAGGTAGCTTAAATGACAATCTGTATATGGAACCTACAATCTATTTGACTTGTGGCTGAATTTTGATAACAATTATCAGGAACAACCGTTCGGCTCAATATTTTCAGTGAGCTGGTAGTGGTTAATTCTTGTACATTTATTGTATACTTCGTGAATGTTTGTGTGTTTTATATAGAAAATTTTATGATATGATGAAGCCAACTATGGCAAAATATGTTTTATCTTGTCTACAAGAAATAATAAAGCGTCAAAAGACGGTTAGTTGATTCGAACTATTATCTATGAACACGGAAGACTTTAAAATTTTCCATCTATGTTAATTTTCATTGTAGAATATGGTAAAAAAATCACAAATGAAAAATAGAAGCTTAAAAGGGACTACGACTTTTATTTCAACAATTGTTTCATAAATATTGTCAAATTAAAAATATTTACAAAATAAGGGAGTGTTTTGAAGCCTACCTTTCAAAACAAGCACCTAAACAATAATGCCTAATTTTTTCTGGATTTTTAAGAAATATTATATACACTAAATATCAAGAATGTAAAATTTTCTGATTCAAAGTACAGTAGGATGATTTACTGGGCTAATCAGTCACATTACTACAATAGTTGTATATTTAATTTATTCACTTGTACAGCCAATGCTGTCCTTCTGCTAGGCCAAGTAAAATTACAGTTTTGTTTTCATAACAGAAGACAAATACACGTAAGCGTTGGTTATGTATAATATTTTATTAAATTGTTTTTTGAACTTTGCAAAATTAACAGGACAGATAAATTATAACAAAACTTATTTATCAGTTTTACACTTCAAGCTCTATGAAAGTAAAACTTTATGTTATACAAACTTGGCTGAATCTGTGGTAGGCACGAGCATCTGAGAAATGTTTGGGTTTTCCTCCATCTTCATGCTTCGCACAGCTTCTGGCAAATATCTCCAGTTTCCTTTAGCTTTGAATATATACCAATAATCGTAAAGAATTCCTTCACTAGGAATACCAACTTCTAATTTCTCCAAAGCTTCAGGAGGCATATAATCTGGATTATTACCTACAAAATTCATTTTATATCAGTAAACTGTGATAGCCTGCTAAATGTTTAAAATGTTCTGTGATAACCAATGTGAAATGCTTTCACGATGTAATAGATGGAGAGGATTGTTTTAAAATGTTTAAGAATAAAATTATGAACACTTTGAGCACTTACTTTATAGTACTGCTATTTTTTTTAAGGCACAAAAAATCTACAGTTATTATCATCTGAGTCTAAAGGAGTGTAATAAAATTGTAATTGTATTCAAGAGAACCCTGCTACGCTCTGTACAGATTTTCAATTCGGATAGTTAAAAACTCTGTCATCATAAAGGAAAACATTTTCATTTGAGCTCAGGAGTAAATGTTCAAATTAGGGTGAGCACGTGATCTGTACATCAGCACATGCTCACTTTTGACATAAATAAAGTAGAGCTAATGACATGAGCAGGTACTCATCTAGTCAATTATTGGCACATCACCATAATTTCCACTAAATACAGAGACATGTTTCGACGCGATCTCCACCCTCCCTATCACACAAAAGTAGCTATCAGTTACAAAAGTAGTTCATCACTTTTTAATTCAGTTGTGTCTTTCCAATAATTCACGAGCATGGTTAGACAGCTTCAGGAAAGGACATCACTCCACCTCATGTTTCATAACTTTCCCCCAGAAAGTTTTCACTCATCCACACCACTTTTACTTTATTAAATCGTTAGAGTCTTTTAATCGTCTTCCATTGAATCCCATCACACTTTGTATAGCCTTACTAGGCGATTTGGAAAAAATTCAGCCATTTTTCTAAGCTGAACGACCACACTCCACCGTGTTGAGTCTGCAATTGAGCAGATCAGCAATTTCTGAAGTACCTGCTCAATATGTGAACAAAATGTAGATTTTATTCACATGAAACCTTGAACAAGTACTTACGGTCAGTAGTCAACTCTTAGTTTGAGTATGTGCTTCTTGTTTCCGTTGAGTCTGTCCTTTTTATTCGCATGAAAGCTGAGCACTTTCTCGATTTGTTGAGGAAAATGTAATTGCTCAGTTGTATAACTCCTTGTGAAATGAGTATGTTAGAATTAATAGGGTAGGATTAAGAACTAAATATAGAGGATACAAATATTATAATAAAGAATAGTCTAGGATTTACTATCCCAAGACAAAGACACAGAAAGTACGGTAACATTGTGTAATACTGCCAAATGTTGTGAAATAGCTGACAAGAGCAAAGCACACTTAAAGAGACATACTTGGACAACCTGGTAAATTACAAAAGGGTCTTACTGACCTAGATACGGGGCAGTGTTTTGAAAGATGGCCGAAGGGCCTGTGGGGACAGGGTCAGTTTTTTTTTAGACGGCGGAGGCTCTGCTGATCGGGAATCGATCTTTGATTGGACGTTCTGAGTGACGGAGCACGGGAATTCCAGTCGGAACGTACCGAGGGAGCGCATTAGTAGAGAAGGTAGGCAGATAGATTCATCTTTAAAGTATTTGTGTTTCGGTGCAATTAAAGTAGAAGCTCGTTCGAGTCAGAAATAATATTAAATAAACATAGCTATTCTAGGTGTTTCTTCTTGGGGTAGCATTGTCAAGTGTGTTAGTATTATAACATTAGTTAGGTACTGTAGTTTGCTTGTCAATTGTAAAAAGAATAGTGTCATTCTACCACTGAACCACTCGAAGAGAAAATATAAGAATTGTAAGGTGTATGAATAATTGGTAGTTTCTGATTGTATAACCCCCTGAACCCTGACAATTGGGCAGTTATTTCCACCCCTAGCAAGTAAATCAACAATTTCTTGAGCACATCCTGATATTTTTAAGCAAGTACATCCTCATTTGTATTCTCTTAGAAATGCGAGCGGATACTCCAAAAAGTAGTATACTCTTTGTTGGAGCAAGTGCTCTTAGTTTTCATTGAGTAACTTACTTTTAATCAGATGTAATTGGAGCATTTGCTTAATAGGAAAAATCACATGCTAATTTTTATTCCCTTTACCTATTTATATGCAGGTTTAAAATTCACTAATGGTGTTGGACTTAGATTTACACAATGATTTTAAGTAGTTCTCTGGATACAACCTTAGGTATAATTTTGGTTGGGAAAATATTATAAATGTGTTTTTATAAATGCCTCCAGTAGTAAGTATTCTTAAAAGAATTTAGTGGAAACCCCCTGTCATAAGTAAGATAAAAACTTCCAGGCAAATTATAGTATAAAGTCTTTTTCATGATTTTTTTTTTTATAAAATCTATGAGCTCATCATTGCCTGGAAAACCCAGCGTTCAATTAATGCTAACAAATTAGACAAATTGAACGCACACAAACACAAAAAAGCACAAAAGTTCAACAGTTACGGTAATTCACAACACGCTACTAAAACTAGTTAACAAAATACAAAAGATAATCTAGAAAAAACAAGTATTTCTAAATATTACCAATTACATACAAAGGATGCAAACACCATATCAATGGTTTTAATATCAGCACCCAGCATTGTCTGAATGCAATTCGGTAGGCGATACCACTTACAGACATGCTTTCATTTTTCACACTTCAAAAGAAGGTGCTTGATGGAAAGAAATTTAGAACATATGGACAAAGCGGCGGTTCTCCAAGCCGCATCAGAAACTTCCTCTCGATGACTTTGGCGGTTTGAAGATATCCAAGGACAGACCGTAACCTTCAATTTTATAAGAGAGTAAATTAGCATCCATGCTTATGTCAATCAAAGTATCAATTTTATTAAAGATTATATACTTTGCACTTGTTCATTCCAAGTTGAGTTACGGCGTGTTGGTTTGGGGCGGTACATACCTATCCACACTAATGCTCGTTATAGTATCTCAAAAACACATTATCAAATCAATGCTCTTTAGATCAAG
>JAGFPH010000370.1:572438-585786 GCA_018207615.1 Philaenus spumarius
CCGCCTAACCCCCAAACTGCAGCTAGAAGAAAAGCGGCTTGAATCCATACTGGAATGTGTTTCATATAATCATCATTGTCAGAACATGCATCGGTAATTATCATATCCACCAAATTCATTGTTGCTCTGTAACATAAATAGATTTTGTGATATAAGATAAATAATCCCGTGGAGTTTTCATTAAGGTTTATCAATAATATCGAGTTGAACAACATAAAAACACTTCTTTCAATTTTGTTGCTGGATAAGGTCGTGCCCACAATACTCATTCATATCAAGTTAAATTATGATTAGATAACACTCTTAAATATATTGAAATTTATAGAAGTCAGTACTTGTAAATACTTGGTCAAGTTGAAGGTTTACTTAGGATAGTTGTGTAGTTATGGTAAGTAAATAAGGTATGGTGTAGCACTGCAGTTTGCCACTGTATTTACAGTGTCTTGATTAAAAGTTAGTATTATTTTATTTGTTTGTACACTAGCCAGAAATAATGGATTTCTCTGGTTACTCAATGCCCAGGAAAAAGTTTTTTTTTTTTTTTTAATTATTGATGGTTAGTCTGTAAGACTAGTTTTAATGTATATTTTGAAATGAAATAAATAGGTATATCTAAAAAAAAAAAAAAAAAATGTAATCTTTTAAGGGATCAAATATTTTGTATTTCTTCTAATAGTAATTTGATTTCTATAAAACAAAAACGATTTTATAGTTTGTAGAATTTATTCAACTCTTTTATGACATGAGTTTAAAACAAATTTGAATTATAACAAACTGTAATATAATAATGCATTACCTTATAGTATAAAATATGCCTATTTAAAGCCACAGCCTAAAAAATATATCACAGAAAAGAATTTCACTTCACCCTACTTCCTGCTGTACCAATGTCTCAAAATATTATCATAATTTATTAGTGACGTTTCAAACACAAACCTGTCCACTTACATTAGTTAGCTGAAGGTCGATCTCGCTAATCAGATATATATATATTTTTTAAATTTTACTTACAATCGTTAGGTGATGTATTTTTTATGATCTATGATATAGGGTAGTATTAAGGCTATGTTATTCTCACATAATAAATTCAGTAACAAACAAATTTAAAACACAGACAAAATCACAAATGAATAATTTATTATTTTTTAAATTCTGTGTTGAAGATGCAGTACAAAGGATGGAGTTTCATGAAGTATAAAAAGCTCTTCACTTCTTCGGGTATTTCTTAGATCACACAGATCTTAGGAGGGTTTGTTTCTACATGGAATGTCTAAGTTGGACTAAATTATTTTCATCCATTGTTACAAGATCTTCAAATGTATTGTTTACATTGAACTTATTAGCGAATTTCCATAGAAAAAATGAGCTAATGCAGTGACCTTTATGATAAGACCTAAGGTCGGGAGTAGCAAATGAGCACCGATCATGGTACCCAGAACACGTTTTGGGGTGTAATTAAAAATTATATATATATATATATATGTGTTCGAACTCTAGCGGCCGCATTTTAAGTCCGATTTGGTCCAAATTTGGTAAACATGTTGCTTGTCTACGTCGCTCAGACGAGTTCGTTAGCCAAAAAAATCCAACAAACGGAAGTACGTTTTTTGACCGGAAGTAACTATTTTTTAAGATTTTTCCTACGAGAATGATTTTGTTTAGTTTTTTTCTGAAAATATAAATATAGGCTGTTATTCTGCATATTTTGTTTTTTTACACGACCTTATAGCTCGCTTAGTTCCCCCAAAATCGATCAAAACGTAAAGTAATCGGTTCAAAGCCACGTGTTGGATTTTACCTTGAGGGCACCTTCTCGTCCGAGGCCGACGGGTGAGTTTTTACGCTGCGAGCGAAGCGAAGCTCATAACCCTAGGCCACAAGATTGAGGTTAACGAAGGAGCGCATGAGTCGAAGCTGGAGGCTTAGGCGCAACCAAATTCGACTAATATATTTTGTACAAAGAGGCAGCTATTCAGCACCGTCATGAGTAGACCCATTTCCAAAATTGTTGGTTGAAACCCTAAAACATAGGCCTGTAAACTTAATTTTGGAAATTTGCTCAACTCACGTAAGCAATACATTATTTTATTATAAATTCAGAATCTTATAAACATAACTTCTTCATTATAAATCCTACAACCTGGATCACTTGTAAATTAATAATTTAAAAGTTATTACCTTCAGTGGACCTTTCCCAGTCACTATACACTGACTGCAGTTTCAGCCTCACTGTTATTAGCACCTTATGGTGGTCGTCTATTTTTATTTTTATCGTACAGTCATTTCCCGATTGATAACCGTTCACATTGCGGTCTGTACTCAATGCTTCAGTACGAGTACAGACCGTAACGTGAACTGAACGGGTCTGGGTGGTTGTACGTAGTAATTCTGTTTTCATGAAATGTGCATTTTGTATATACACCATTTTTGTTTTGTTTTTTTTTTAAGAGAACAGTGTCAGATTTTTGCCATAATGAAATACCATACATGAAGAAGTGTGAGCAATTTTTTACTTTATAAATTGATGTCCTTTGTGCTGTTTCCTCTCCACAGTGATTTTTATAATTGTTAATTTGTTATTATGTGTTTATTAACTAGTTTTAACTTAATTTATTAATAAATAAAAACTTAATTATGTTTTAAAATTGACAAAGCGGAGATTTGTAGACATTACAACAAATAAGTAATGTACTACCCAAAATTAATCAAAACTATAATTCATACAAAGTTAACACCCAGGGATGACTAAAACTACTAATGTAGGTTCAGCACTGAATACACACTTTATGTGGTTGTTAACACCAGGAGATACGAGTTGATGGCATTGTTTCTGTATAAAAGTGAGTAAAGGTGGTACCAGCCAATTGAACAAAGCTATAAGTATCTGTTCTTGAGTAATACTCCACTCTTTAGGCAAAGTTTGCATCCAGGATTTCACCAAAGATCTCCAGCTTAAAGCTTCCTGGGATAGAAATACTAGGCCACAGCGAGATATTGTTGCTGGAGATGCCTGTAACAATTTTTTCCATATTTAAACTGGGCTGGATCCAAAACTTTGTAACTAATACTGCTAAAATGCAAAAGTATACTTAAGGTTAGTACACAAAAGTACTCAGTAAAACGAGCTTCTCACACTAAAGAAAGTATATTTTTTTGGAATTTCTCATATCTTCTATCTTCATAGATACAATACTAGTAATAGTATTTTAGTTACCTTGTAATAATACTTTCAAAACATTAAATTGTACTTGGTGAAAGATTTAAATTTAGTAAGCAACTTGCTGTGTTCATTTTCATCGGTTTTTATTAAATTTAAAGAAAATAAATTGTGTAATAATAGAAAATAAATTGTGTAATAATAATAACTAGATGACCTGTGCGAATATTTTGCAAGTTAGGAGTAGGCCTATACTTACCTGATTTAATTCAGTTAATTACGTTTATTTATTTACGTCGGTTTATAAATTAAAGTTTATAAAATTTATAGATCTAACGCTTTACGTTGATTTAATTTGATTCATTTGTGTGTTAGATTACACTTACATATAGAATGTAAACAATCTAATTACAGCTGTCATGCTAGTTAAAAAGGTTGTTAATAGATGGCGCCTTTTATTAGGAATCATATGAACTTTCATAATATTTTTTAATCAATTTTGTTTAACGAAAACATTAATTTTAAGTTATTTGTCTATTTTTCATCAATAGCGGGAAACATAAGCTTTAAAATGATGTTTGAATCATTAATTTCTATAAAGAATTAAGGGAAATAATTCTTAGCAACAAAAAAAAACACCTTTTAGAAATAATATATAAGGATTGATACTTTCACAAACATTACACTCTACTTGGTGAAGTATAACTAAGATTTAAATTTTTTAAGCAACTTCGTGTGTTTATTTTCATCGGTTTTTATTAAATTTAAAGAAAATGAATAGTGTAATAACATAAAAATAGCTGATAATTTACTTTCTGTCAGAACAAAATCTTAAAATATACTTAGTTTTGTTAAATTCTTATCCCCTACACCTCGATTAAATATTTGAATGTACTCCGAAAATCCGCCTATTCCGAAAATACATAGAGCCTAAGCTTTTATGAAATTCGAAATTTATAAGGAGTTTAATAACAATCCATGTAACTTATTAAATGATCAGCTGAACTTTAAAAGTAATAGTTTGTATGACACAGCCCTACGCTATTTTAAACCGGTTTTCTAGCTGCTGTATTTCGTTTGACTGTTTACGACAGTGTACCATGGACCATACTACGACCTACACGCTGTATAATTGTCCGGCACAATTAAGTTTTTTTAACGTTTTTAAAAGTGTTGTAACTGTTGTGTTTTTGTGTGTTTTTTAAACTTGTGTTATGTGTTTTAATGTGTAAGTGTACTTGACAATGGGATTGCGGTCCCGAAACGTGTCGTAACATTCAAACGACCAAAAAAAGTCACAAGACGGACCAATAAAAGGTAATATTTAATATTATTATTAATATATTATCCTATATAGTACATTTATTGTTATATAAAATAGTTAAATAGAGGCATACATAGAGCATAATCTATATGAAAACGCCTGAAACCAAATTGGAATGAAAGCTAGTTACTTGCAGTACATGACGGCTCCATTTATACAATTCTGTAGAATCATTTTTAATCACTGCTAAACACAAAAAATAACTAATTTACACACACTTAAGTGTAGGTTTACACCATCAAATTTTCCCTTCTGTTGCGTTTTGGTTAACGGAAATTGACAACACATAAATCCCAATGAGCCAGTTGGAATTGTCTGGTTTTGTTTCCTTCACGTTTTATTTCTGTTTTGCGGAAAGGAAGGTACCGCCCGGTGAAACAGATATTGGGTCCTTCAGAAAGAAGGAAGGATTAGATACAACAGCTAAGCACCAGTAGAGTTGTTGCCACCTGCTGGTTGCTTTCATCCGTTTTTCTCCTCCGTTTTCTTTATCTCGAAGGAATGTTATTTTTTCCTCGGTCTTTTTTCAAGATTGGACGATACTAACGGAAAACAACCTATCCCTTCCCTTCCGTTTTTAGAAGAAAACGGAATCGGAACGCAACGGAAGGAAAAAACGGATGGTGTAAACCTACACTAAGAAGTAAAGTAAGTGATATTTTCTGACAAAGAGCACTGAATTGACTTGAGGATGCAATGTTCCGCCATCGTCGCATGAACATAGCATCATTTGGTGTTGATGAAGTGTGTTGTTTGACGTAGCATAAGGCGAGGTCAAGAGCATTTTCCACGTCTGCCATATGCCGCGTCAAAAACGCTTTAACAAGTCAATACGTTGATATTATTCATGAAATCCGCCTATTCCGAATTCCCGCTAAACCGAACAGTGTTCGGTCCCAATTAGTTAGGAATACCCGGACTCTACTGTATTTACATTTGTACAACTTCACTTTCTTAACTTCAAAAGTTTTTAATTAAACCTTGAATCCTGTTAAATTTTAAGATATTGAAGGTGTTTACCAAGTTAAATATTAAAAGTTAAATATTAACGCACATGCGACAAATCCATAACTTCAAATACAAGTAACAAATTTGAAGGTACTGGGATAATTTCACCAGAATTCAGGCAAAGCTTTTTGTTGTCGTCTAGCACAGTGTTGAGATTATCTACCCAGTCGGAGTCCACCGTACCATCGAATATAATAATCTTGCCTCCAAGTACATCGAAATCTTGAGATGCAAATGTTCTGTAAAGATAAAAAAGAACGATGTATAAATAATCTAATACATGTTTTTTCCGAAATACATTGACGACTAAAAGAATTTGGAAACCTTAGTATCTGTGAATATACCAAATGCATCGGATAAAAGTTTGATTAAAAAAATTATGTTTGACTGCCACTTTTATCTAGTATAATAGGATTTTGCTTACCTGAATATTTTTGATATGATTCCATCATTCCATTCCTGACTTGTCAAATCAAATTCACCATAAAGCTGTTCTAACTCAGGTGCTATGGGATTTATGGTACAGATTTCCATTTCTCCTACTTTATTTTCATGGTTTAAACGTTGTAAAGTCTGAGATAAAACCTTAAATTATAATTAAAAAAAACTTAGAAAGCATTAAATGTAAATGACTAATACAGTATTATCAAAACATAATATTTTGAAGATAGTATATACTAATATACATAATACTATATATGCACTACTGGACAAAAGTTTCGCAACACAAACAAAACTTTCTTTCAATAAAACACAGGACTGATAATGACTTGTTTACTAACAATAATGCTTTAAATAGACAAAAATACACTTAATACTATAGCAAAATGTTTACTATCTGATCTCTTTCTCCTTTCTTATCTTATCTTCAGGTAAAAGTCCAAATCCTGTCCCTCTTTCGAGTTTTGACCAAAGGTAATTTCTCAGTATTCTGAAGTGATTTAAGTGATTTTTATGCAGTGCATTTTTATTTAGTAAGAATAATTGAATTCATTATTTTTTTAAATTACTATGGGTGTACACCGTCGTTTAACTACTGCTGAGGCGGTCAGAGCTAGAATTTTGGTTCGACAAGAGCGTTCGCAAAGTGAAGTGGCTAGGATTTTCGGAGTACACTGTTCCACAATTGGAAGAGCTGAAGGCGGTTTCAAGAGACTAGACGAGATGACAGAAGACCAGTTCAAGGCAGACCAAGAGCAACTGACAGAAATGATGATTGTTTTCTAACATTAAGCGCACTTCGCAGGAGGACGGTTACCAGTACGCAGCTACAAGGTTTGATCAGGCAGGTGCGCAATGAGAATATTTCGAGCCGTACCATCCGTAGACGTCTCGCAGAAGTGGATTTGAGCAGTTGACGGCCTGCTACAGGTCCTCTCTCACTGCACGTCAACGTGCTTTGAGGCTTAGATTTGCCCGGAATCATATCCATTGGACTGTGGATGATTGGAAGAATGTTTTCTTCTCAGATGAGACTAGAGTAAGTCTAGCTTCACCAGATGGGCGCAAACGTGTATGGAGAAGGCGTCACGAAAGATTTGCACAAGCCTGCTTCTCACCCAGGGTGCCTTTTGGTGGAGGCTCGGTGATGTTCTAGGGTGGTATACAGTACGACGCTCGTACAGAACTAGTCGTACTTCGTAGACCGGCTCTGACAGCACAAAGGTATGTGGAAGATATACTGCAAGATCATGTTGTTCCGTTTGTAGGACCAAATTTCAAACTGATGCAAGATAATGCTCGACCACATACCACAGCCGCTGTACGTGGTTGCCTTATGGAGGTCGGCATAAGTTCAATCGATTGGCCACCCAAGAGTCCAGACCTCAACCCTATTGAACACGTGTGGAACAGTGTAAAAAAACACATCAGGAGAAGAAACAACCCTGCAACCACTCTCGAAGCCCTTATGGTTGCAGTGATAGAGGAGTGGAAGGCAACACCGCAAGAAGAGATTCAACACCCTATCAGTAGTATGAGGAGAAGGCTGCAAGAAGTAATCCTAGCAAGAGGAGGAAATACCAGATACTAGAAAATTGGTAATAAACCAAATAAATTATTTATACATTTTTCTTTGAATTAAAAACTAGAAGTTTATCGGCCTTTTTTAGCTTTTCTTATTTTTTACCAAAATAAAATATAATACTCTCTAAAAGTTTTAATATTTTTGTTGCTTTCTTAATCTAAGATAAGGAACAAATAAATTAAAAAAGGTTTTAGTGTTTTTATTTACTTTTAAACTAATCAATTTAAGACAAACATGGTTGTTGCGAAACTTTTGTCCAGGAGTGTATATTAATAGTGTATACAGTTGAACTTGGTTATAGCGTCAACGAAGGGAGCGAAGAAATGTTGATGGGAAATTAAAAAGGGAAATTGTATTTTTATTACCTTGAGTGAAAGGACAAACAACTATACAGTATTACTAATATTGGCAACACTATTCATGACGTTTATTAAAAAGAAAAGCACTATACTTGTCTTTTAATGTACAGTAGGGTCCCGATAAATGGAGCTGAGGTCACCTACAATTATAAATTAGGTAACATTGGTTAATGTGTAAAGTTTTAATGAGTGTAACATGAGTGTTTTACATGTAGTGTGTATAAACAAACTGTATTAAAAACACTAAAATTACTGTACATATTAAAACATTAACTTACTGTATTAAAAAACACGCAACCATTTTAAAGTGGCAACATTACTGTGGGAGGGACAACTACGTAAATGTCTTGTCAGGCTATACGATTGAGTCTCGCCGCACTTTTCTATTGTCCGAACACTTTCACAGCAAGATCATGGGTTTAGTTACACACAGCACACAACTGTCACCGCATACCGTGTGAATTGTTCCATAGGAGAGGTGGGAGAGTTAGCAGTGTTACTTGTAGTGGAAGCCCGCCCCCCTCTACCGACTTTGATGGGACCCGCCGAAGGTTTTACAGGTGGAAAAAATATGTAGATTGTTTATTTCGCGGTTTGATTCTGAGGAGGGAGAAAATAGGCGCCCCTAAATCAAAGGAAAGGGGGAATTCTAACATTTTTTGAGTTCTGAGAAAACTGAATTCAATGTTTCACATTGATATTTTGCAGATCTAGGACGTTACAACCGAGTGGTTAAAATATTTATTGACGCGAAAACAGGGGTTTATAATAATGTAAAAGATAACGATTTGACCGGACCTAAATAAAAATGACGCTATGTCCGAGATAACGCATAAGCTGAGGCTGTTAAAACCAAGTTCAACTGTATAAAGTACTAGTAACAAAAAATTTTACAAAAATTTAATATAATACTACAATATTCAGATATTCCACAATACACAGAAGTTCATCAGAATCAAAATCTATTGTAAATTCCAGAAATTTTTGTTTTAATTTGGGCAACATCTCATTGCAACAGGAACAGTTTCTAAATTAGTAGCCTACTCTCAGTTAGTATTTCTAAACAATGTCTGGAATAAGAAACAAGATTGGGGATGAAAAATAATTAATACTTACATTCTTTTGTATAGAGATTAGGGACGTTGCTATGGGGAAGTGGCCACACCTCCGGATAATTTTAAAATCCAAAAAGTTGGGAAATTTGAGATTTTGAAGAAAAATGTTGGGATTTTGATATTGGGATTATATTGCACGCATAAAACTCCAACTTTGGGTTTGGGTTACGAAAGTTTTGTTGTTAATTACCAACATTCACAAATAACAAGCAAGTTATATTTGCCAATCCGAAAATGTTGGGCAAATCAAAATATTAGTGTACCAAATAAATGAATTGAATTCTTTTAAATGATGTTCTAAGAAATTTATTTCCAACCCTTGTTGTTGTGGCAACACTGACTCACCATGCACTGCGCCAGCCGCCAGACCAGTGTTACCAGATTGTTTTTTTTTTAGTTTGCGTACAATATTGGGGAAAAGAAAATGGTGGGGAAAATAGTGGGCAATATTTTCAATAATGTGATGAACATGTTGAAATTCTTGTAAAAACTCCTAAAGTACTCGATATATCACGTGCAGTGTTAAAATCGTGGTTAGAGAAGTCCGTTTTTCAAAACAATTCCGAGGGTGAGCCTCCACTAGGATTTATTTCACACAACATAACCAAGATTCCTGGAACCTTGGAATCCCCATCACAGAAGTTGGGAAATATGGTCAACATAGTTGGATATTTTAGATTTTATCACCCCCTCCCCCTCCCAAAAGTTTGTTGTAGCAACGTTCGTTGTTTTTATAAGTAAAAGAAAGCCAATATATAAATGTTTTTAAATACAAGGGGTAGATATTGTGTCACCCAGCACCTGCCAGAGAAGCTTTCCGACCATCATGCAAAGCCATGATGTTTCAAGTTTGGTGGTACAGATGAAGAAGTGATAAACAGCAAAAGTGGTCATGAGTTAGGCCGACTCCAGACAAGTTCTGGTGGTCCATCACGGTAAATTCACCAGGATATAAAAAAAATGGAAGTTAAGGCGACTCTGGTAATATGGGGGTACCCTGCACCTGGTAATAATAATAGCTATAATATAATTAAAGTAATAGTATAGTTTTTTTTTCCCCCGCTTACACACTTCCTCAGCAAGGGATATTTAATTAAATTACAAGTGAAAAAACATAGACCAAGACCGGGAGTTGAACCCGGGACCTTCAGGTTTCCGTCCTGATGCTCTACCGTCTGAGCTACCCTGATATCTACCGATATTGTTCTATGTTATCTCACTTGTACGGTTTTTACTGCAATTATTGAATTAACAGATTGACTACCTCATGTATATGACATTGAAGAAAATCTCAATTCTTATTTTGAAGGTCCCGGGTTCAACTCCCGGTCTTGGTCTATGTTTTTTCACTTGTAATTTAATTTAATAGTATAGGTTAGGTCTGGATCCACACTGACAATGGGCACACTGTATTGGGTAATAGATATTTTGCGCATACGTGAACAGGATCGTTTCTTGCCTTCACCTTAAATATAATTTAGAATTAGTAAGGTCGGGACCAGTAGAGACTTAGAGTGGTTAAAATAAACAAAGGTTAAACTGCTACACACTTCACCGCCTTTATTTGAGGAACCTTCTCACAACAACTCATCCTGACAACATCCATACGCTCGCCCGAGAACCGAAGGTACATCCGCTGAAGGAAGACACCATCTCTAAGATAGCCGGACGCTTGGAGCCGGACCACCAGAGACGCACCCATCACAAAGACTTTCTTGAATCCTGAATTCTTAAAAATCTATGGATTGAAACCGATTATAATCTCTTTCAATCTGCTTTCTAAACAGAGGGTAATTTAGTCCCAAGGTTCAAGGTAATTTTTGTTTGTTTTACTACTTCATTTATATCTTTATTTATTAATAGTACTTAATGAATTCCAGTACCCTTAGATAACATATTTACTGTATCATGAGATGTCTTACCTTCAGAACAGTAGTTTTTCCAGTAAATTGCTCTCCAACCAGAATGACGCCTTGACAAATTTGTTTCAATTCATAAGCTTGAAGTAATTTTACAATGAATGATTCCTCAGGCTGAAGGTTGTTTTCATCGCATATCTTGAAAAACATTTTGTCTTAATTGTTAATTTTATACTTTAGTAAAATCAAATTATAATTTAAACAAAGAATATAACATTTTATGTCACTTGAAAATAATGGATATCTATTGTTTTTCTAGAGAAAGTGTATTTCTACACTATTTTCCTGCATAAACACTGTACATAATTTCCAATACACTGTGTTGGTTTGACAGTTCCTGCAGTTTACTTTTGATATATTGTAGTTTTACTTAAGAAGTACAAATCTCAACTAGCTGTTAAATTTTTTTTTAGCTAAATGCACTGATTTAGTCTATACAGAGTGATACAAAAGTCCGGCCACCCTTAATAATTTAAAAATTGTTGCACATATCAACTCCATACTTTTAGGAACCTATTCAATTTTTAAAAAAAACTATTTTATTATGATTTAAAAAAAATTATCCTCCATCTTGAATGTAACTTTGTTTTTTTAAATGAGAAGATAGTCATGTGATACATCATTTCAGTGTAGAATTTCAAGAGAAAACCAGCGGTGAAATTTGCACATCCATATCTTTAACCATTTAAAAATGGCGGCAAAAAAACCAACGAAATCGTGTTTTCCGATTTTGCCCCATTTTAATGTACTATTTTTTTTTTTAAATATTAATTATTATTCTTTTTTTATTCGGAATTAAATAAGCTTACAAACGATATGCCACAGAACGATATTTGGGAGTATTTAATTGAACCACTTGAAATCAATTTTGAAAAAATCAAAATGGCTGCAACTCAAAAATTTTAAATGGCAAGGTAGGTCATGTAACATTTCGTTTTAAAGGTCTATTTTAAATGAACAAATTTTGTACAGTAGCGCCGATTAACCAAAACAATTGGAGCAGGGGGGTTCAGATTTTTTGGATAATCGAACATTTCTGGAAAAATAGAAGCTAATGTAATGATTTTTATTGAAAAGTGACTGATGAAAATAAACTGTTTCAGCCTAGAGTTATGTTTTGTAAGGACGGAGAAAGAAATCTAATTTGGAATTAGGATGTATTTTAAGGTTTTTCTTCACCCTCTAGAGTGTGATTTTAACAAAATTGGCCTGCCGAGTACAGTAAGTGACCTTGTAGTTAGTTTCCTTGTGATGGTGTCGAAAATCAGGATGGACAGACAATGCTGGACTGAAAACATAAGTCTCACCATCTGCTAATCACCCGCTTACTGTTCTGTTCCATTACTCTGAGCACCATCCAAAGAACGACTGCACGAGACGACTTTTGTAGGATGGCTAGTAGCTGCATAGCCGGCTTGAATCGCAAGCCGTGAGAACGTTAAAACATGTATTCGTAATCTCTTGTGTTGTATTGTATTTATAAATGAATAATATATAATTTTAACTTACTTAATTTTTTTTTTAAAGAATGGCCGTAAATTTCTTTCAATTATAATTTATAAGACCGAAGCACATAGCATTTAAGAACAATTTAAGACGTTGCACAACTTTTTAAGTTGAAAAACGGCGTCCGGAACAAGTTAGTACGAAATATATGTTTTCCGCTAGGTGAAGAAGCCAATTAAGGGAAGAGCACTTTCTTGTTCAATCGAGATTCAGCTATGGAAGGAATCAGATGAATCAAATGAAAAAGATGTGAAAGTATTTACTTTGGAGAAGGTCAGAAGTACCTAAGTTTTGTCTCTGCTCAGTGACATCTAATAGCTAAATATTATAAAATGTTCAATGTTAATAGGACTATTCTGATAATAAGAATTTTTAGGATGTCAGTACATCAATAAACTTTCACAGGCACAGCTCAGATAACTAGCCCTGGCAACAGGTACTTTTATCTGTATAGAGAATTCTCTATAATTTTTATACGAAACTTTTTTCTGGGACGCACCCAACTGAAGTTATTTGGAAGAAACCAGAATTTGGCCACCATTTTCCAAAATGGCGGCGTAAGCTCAAAGTGGTGGGGGTCGCAAACTTAGTATGTTTTTTAGGATGTCAAAATGTACTATATTACCAAGTTTCATCTCTCCTGCATTTTTTTCCAGGTAATTTCATTTTTAACTTCCTGCTGCCTGGGCTAAACAGTGTAAGTTGTATTTCATATAGTCTTGTTTCAAATTCCCATTTATAACCATAATTTCATCAATATTAGTGAAATAATATGTTTCGTTGAGCACTTAAATTTTAAAATATTGACGTTTTACTTGTTCAAATGTTGACTGAATATAAGCTATAAAAAATCACTAATTTTTCTGTAACATGATCAGAATGGCTCAATGACGTACTTTAGTTTAGGAGAGGCAGCTGTCAGATGATCAGAATG
>JAGFPH010000370.1:585796-628899 GCA_018207615.1 Philaenus spumarius
TGGATATTTCTGCTAAATAATTCATATTTAATTTTCTTCAAAAACTGGTCTTATTTCCTACTAATGAAATTTTTGCTAAATACCTTCTTTGCAGTGTTGATAAAAGCGATGTTGTTAGTAGAAGATGGTTCTAGTGAAGGAAATAAATCCATTAAAATTTCTTTTAAAAGTATCAAATCATGTTCTACGATCTTTGGTAAAAGCACAGTTTTAAATGACTGCAGTAAAATGTCTTCCTCGGAACCAGAATATTTCCTTTTTAAAGTTTGTACTGAAGAAAGAATCATTTTAATCAAATTCAAACCTGAAAAATTCAATAAATTGTGAATTTTCATTTTTATATTTTTGATTATATACGTCTAAGGCAGTATATATATATTTTGTAAGAATACCACAATGTCTGTAATTTTTGAATCCCTTGTTATTATTGATATTGAGTGAATACATATTACACAATATGAATTAATGAAAAGGTTATGTTTTGTTACACTATCACTGTTAATTCATTTAACAGGCTGCTTGAAAATAAAGTAGCTAGTCACTAACCAAAGTCGTAGTAAGGTTGACTTGAAAGTTGTTCTGTACAAAACTGATTGATAGCGACTATTTTAATGGCAAGGCTGTGAGCATTTACAAAGCCGTAAGAGAAAAGCATAACTTCCGCAATAAGTTTGATGTCGGGAAGCATCATAGCCACTGGACGAAACAAAACCTATAAACATAGAAAACTAACTCAAACATTTAACAAATGTACTTATAACTACAGACAAATTGCTAACACTTTTATTATTTTTTTATTATTACACTTAAAATCCTTTTTTCAAAGGCAGAGGCCTTTGAAGAATAAACTGTTTGACTTTTACTGGAAATATTTTATTTTAACGATAAAAACACACTGGCAAAGCAAACCTAAAGCTTAGACTTTTCAAAATTGTTTTGAATACCTTGTTTCAAAATTGTCAGTTCTGTGTTCCATAAAAAGAACTGAAACATTTACTACTAACTGAAAATACCTATTATTTTTAGAGTCAATACTTTTTTATAACATGCTTATATTTGATAAACTTGTAACAATGATATCAAATCTTGTAAGTAGTTTACACCCATTTCTACTTAATTGATGATTTACAATTTGGTACAGCAACACATACTCTGATGGCCAAATTTCTTCTGGTGTAGAAAGTAAAACTTTTAAGATGGTAGGAACAACATGGTGGATAAGTGTTGGAATAAAGTATTTGAGAAGGTAATTTGAATACTCTACATGTAGATATACATACTTTTAAAAATTATCTTTGAATTTTCATTCAAATGAAATATAACGGAAAGGAAAGCTTACAATGAGCTCTGTTTGGCATAATTTGTTCAGTAGCAGTAAAGTACCTTTAAGTGTAAAGTATACTATGTTTAACACCATTGTTAGATCCATACTATTTTATGCATCACAAGTTTGGGGTTTCAGAGAATACAGCAGTGTTGATGATATTTTAAAACTATTTTCAAAGCGAATATTGGGATTGTCTAATAATACACCAAATTACATTTTATATTCAGAAACAGGATTACAAAAAATCGTGACTTTAAGTTACAAATGCATTTTAATTATGTTTTGCATGTACTATCATTGTATTTGGATAACCTAATAGAACTCAGATCCAATGCAATATTTCAATCCACTGGAAATTCGACGATAGTGGAGCGATCTATGGGGGAAACGACAGAAGCTGGTGCGTAGCACCTATGCCATGAACGATTTCTCCCTAGCGGTACCCCGCGGCGCGATCATGCAATATTTTCCCGACAACTTTATTTCCGCCAAACAGCTGCCGTATGTATGCATGATCTATGGTACTATGTATGTCCGAATATAGACTCCCTTATATTTTAGCTAAGGAAATAATCAGAAACAAATTATACTGGTGTCGTGAGTGGTGGGAGAAAGGTTCGATATAATTTTATCGAAGAGTCTGATAAACGGTCAGAGTGGATTGGGAAGGTTATTGAAGCAGTTAAGTAAAATAATATTACCCACTGTTTAAACAGAAAGATTAGATCTAGGTATCACGGATTGTATCGTAACTTCTTTGAGGAACGAAGTTATTTTAATGATATGTTTGACATGACAACATTAGATTGGACACAAAAGCAAGGGCTGAAAGAGTCGATTTTAATTTTAAACCCTAGGTGGCAGATACAAACTATTTGTGTTTATTCTCTAATTTACAGGAAAATGAATCGTCGTTTTATTTCGCAGCTGTATGTCCGGTACTATCGCAAATCCGTAGACAGGTTTTGAAACAAGCGTCTTTACCCATTATGGAATTAGAAGCATATCATTGGCAAAATCTTGACGGATACATGAGAGAAGTGTGGATTTATAGATGGTAGTTAGTAACAAAATTCAAACTTAAAGGGAGGTTCAAATTTTAAAGAGGAGATTAAAATAACATTACATAATGATAGGTAAAAGGCGATTTCTTTGTCAAATTTTCACTTATGTATCTTTTATTTTTTTTCTGTCTGTAGTTTATACTTAAATGTAGTTAATGTTAGTTAAGTACTCAGTTTCTTTTATGTTTTATTTATAGTTATAACATAATTTAAGTTAAGATTATTATGAATTCATGTAAGAATAATGTGTATTTCTTTTATTGTATTACAAATCATTTGTGATAGCTATGTGAATTGAATATTTTATTCTAGAACCAACCCATCTGAAGGTCGATATACCATTGTCGCAAAAAGTGCAATGATTGAGTTTGTTAAAGAAAAATTTAAGTTTAAATATAAGCACTATTTTCATTTTATACTTTTAACTAAAATGAAAAGACGAAGGATAGGCCATGTGCCTACATTTTTATTAATTCATTGTAACAAAAGTGTGGTTTCAAACTATTTTTCTTAACATTTTCACTGTATACCAGTTGCACTAATGAAGACGCTGGATTCGACAGCAACTAGGCTTGAACAAGCACAACTGTGTTGGATGGACGTTCCAATAGTAGAAACTAAACGACTCGCTAATTCTTTTCTTCACAGTTGACATTTAATTTTATATCTCTTACAAAGAGTAATTTTATAATATTTGAGTGACTGCTATTTGTACGTTTATATTTGCTATCATTCTTTATATGTATGAGATATTATATAAATTTACTATATCGTTTTTTACTAGGAACTCTCTTTTGTCATTTTCATTAATTTATGTTATTTAAAAAGTGATTAAGTTATTAACTTCCGATTGTTTAATTTAATTGAACACAGTGGGTTTTTTATATGTTTTGTTACACGTTTTTTACTTTGTGCCAGTTAGAACAATGAAGACGGAAGAGCAGCATATAGTGCATGTAAACCGAAGTCTAGTAATTGGGTTTGAAAATATGCAACTTTGTCGATTGTTCCGACTGTGTCGGTTGTTCCAACTGTTTTCGGTTGTTCCAACTGTTTTCGGTTGTTCCAACTGTGTCGGTTGTTCCAACTGTGTCGGTTGTTCCAGCTGTGTCAGTTGTTAAAACTGTGTCGGTTGTTCCAACTGTGTCGGTTGTTCTAACTGTAGCAGACTGGACCACTCTGTTCTCCTTAGGTATATTTAAAAAAGTCAATCCACACAGGAATTTTTCTTTAGGTGAGCTACTCCCACGGCCCCCCCCCCCCCCCGCTTCCAGGGAAAGGGAAATGTGTATGTTATTAATTATATTCAGGTATTTTTCTTTAAAGAGATTAGCACTAAAATATGTTTTAAATGTTATGTGCCGTTTGATTTTACATATACTTATTTTATTTTTTACAAGAGTTCAAGCATGAGCTATATATTTCCAATACGGAGGTTGGCGTGCAATGCACTGTGCGTCGGCCGCTTCTCATAAACACCAGTGTCAAGCTCAAATGTGCATCCTTAGCAGTGAACGTGTTAAGCCCCATACCCCGTTCTAGCCCCTCCCTAGAAAATATCTTATGGGCGCCCATGGCTACTTCTGCATTCTTTCTTTGATGTAAAATATAGATGATTTTTTAAATGTATGTAACTTTTGTGTAAATCAAAATCATTACAATACAATTGAACTGTAGTTATAATATTATTAATATATTATATATAGAGTACGATTGAAAATAACTGACCTTGAGATTGACAGGTAGTTGAATAGGAGAAGTTGAACTGGGAGTTTGTGTAATACAGATGTAACAGTTGGGGTTTATTGTCAAGCGTACATCTTCAAAAACAAAACTTGTGTCTTGAGCACATACAGCTCGAGTGATGCAAGATATTTGCTGTGCCACAACTGACAACACTTCTGGTTCTATTCTATTGAACTCGTCAAAGCAAGCCCACGCACCAGCACAAGCTAAGCCTTTAAATAACTGAAAAATAAACCAAAACAGTTTAAAAAAAAATCATAGCCAAACAATAAAGCGGGAAGTATATAATCATACAAGTCAAATAAAAATATGCAATTCATATTATATTACATGACAAAGTCGAGAACATTATCATAGAGTATAAAAATAATAATTCTACCTTCATTATGACAGTTTCACACTATAAAATCCCTACCGATATACTTTAAATAAAATAATGCTATTCTCTTAAAGTTTATAATTATTTGATCTGCGCTTTCTTTATATAACTGCGATACAACTTAACACCAGCAATCATTTAAATAAGTTTACTTAGAATAGAGTTAAATTTATTTGACTTATTTGCATATTTTCTTCTTTTTTTTCATTGTGTTATATAGCTCCCGGATTGATTTATAATGAACGATATAAATTAGGTACAAATTTACCTGTTCAACGTCTATCAATCCTTGTTATTTATTTTTTATTGTGACGACTGCAGTTCCGGTTTACATAAATCATCATCAGGTCACATAAATATTACGCACATATAAATTAAATTAAGACACCATGTCACTGCCTGGGCAGCATGTCGACATTCTTTAATAATTGTTTGTTCGGTGTGTGTTTCGTATACTCGTTTGTATTAAGTGTATTTTATGACGACCTCAACATTGAGTGACATGGTGTTTTAACCCTAGTACCGGCGGCTTTAACGAAAATGGATTTTTTGGCGTGTGCAAGCATTTTGTCAAAAATTCGCCAAAAATAGTAAATGAACCCCAATCCAAAAGTGTTCCATAGCTTTTTTGTAGAGAAAGTTTCAAGGAATTTATATGTGCCAGTAAAAAATGATAGATGTAAAATTAAAAAGTTATTAGCTCAACAAACAAAAAATGTTCAGTTACGAAAAATAAAAGTTCAACTTTAGGTCTACATAAAAAGTAGTAAACATTTTTTGTAATTTTTTCCATAAATGTAAAAAAGTTTCGTAATTTAGTTCTAAATAGAACTGTATAAAAAAAATTATCAATTTCAAATTTCTTATTTTGATTACACCAGTTTTTATGTTCCAACTACAAGGGTGCTAACAAAACTAGGCCTGGTTTAAAACATAATTTAGGAATATTTGCTTTGATTAAAAATGAAATATTATTATAATAAAGTGTAGAGAATAAATCAAAGAAAAGAACGGTATACTTTTCTTTTCTTAGTTCACTAAAGTGTTTGAAATATCTTTAGTTGAATAACAAAATGAGGTCAATCGAATAAAACTTATCGTGTGTAAAGGAAACAAAAAGTCCGTTGGGATTTACCGTGAGAATCAAATGGGCCAGACAATCCCATTCGACCGCTCTAATTCATGAAAACCTTGTACTTTCCACTGCTGTTTGACTAAACATATAACAGGTTATATCCACTTTAGTTCACATCAAATAAAAGCTGCAAGTTTTCTCTACAGAATTGCATAAAGAAATCTGTAAAAACATATGGGATTGTGGGCATTATCTCAGTTGACAAATGTGCTGTTTCATTGGTTTCAAAACTGTCCAATCGCATGGGTTTACAGAAAGCTTTGTTATTCAAATTGTATAGTAGTGACATCTGATTGAAAGGCATCTTTAGATAGATCAAATCTTGACGAATCCCATGGTACCTTTATATTTTTTATCAAAATATTCCTGTAGATGGTCTGGGACGTTGAATAAGTGGGAAATAACAGTACAATTGAATTCGAATCCACGCGTGGAATCAGGTTTACAGAAATGTACAATTTTAAAATGACGATTACATATGTAAATATACGTTTTATAAAGAAATTGTAAATACAAAAATTAAAGTTTGAAACATTACCTTTCCAATGGTGTTTGTCTTTTTGAGATTAAAAGATTTTTAGTGGGTCAAATATTCAATACAATCACTCGTTACAAATGTGTTGGAGTGACGGTACATTATGTACCGTCTGCCGGTTCTAGGGTTAATTTAATTTATATGTGCGTAATATTTATGTGACCGGATGATGGTGTAAAACCGAAACTACAGTCGTCACAATAAAAAATAAATAACAAGGATTGATAGACGTTGAACAGGTAAATTTATACCTAATTTATATCGTTAATTTTCTTTTTATTTATTTGCAGTTGCTAAATCAACTGGAAAAAACTCCTTAGAAGCCTCTAGTAGAAAAACTTTTCCTAAAGACTTTATTAGACTTCTTGCGTTAATAATCACTAATTCATCGTAATAGCAGCTTAACCAGTTTCTTATAGAATAGATCTTTTTAATTGCAACTCGCTTGGCTCTTATTCTGGTGTGAAAGGATCATAAACATAATATATTTGTTTCAGTAACTTAATCCCCATCAACAATATTTAAACATGTCTTTAATTCCAATAACATATATCTACATATATATAAAATCCGAATACCACTCACTCACTCATCACGAAATCTCAAAAACCACCAAACGGATTGGAATGAAATTTGGTATGTAGCTTTCTCTAGGGCCCTAGGTGCTCGCTAAGAAATGTTTTTGAAAAATTCGAAATTTTAGGGGGGTTTGGGGGGTCAAAGTTACTAAAAATCCCCATAAGAAATATATAGTATAATATATTTATTGATATATTTTTTTTGTAAATACACATTTAACTTTGATTTGTCTATCCGTGCAAAGCCGGATCAGGCCAGTTAGTAAGTACTAAATATACAGTGCTCTGCTCTAACAATCAATCACTTTCGTATATATCTTATGCCTTACTCTACGGGAAAAACTGCGTTCAAATAAATCTACTTCCCAAAGTTCTCAAATACGAATACTACTCGAATAAAGAATTATCTCAATTATAAAAACAAACAAAAACTGATTCTACTTGTTAGGAATAGCTACCTAAGCAAATGATTAGTGGTATTATTAACTTGATTATTATTATTACTGGGAAACAATTATTGTAAAATAAAGAAATAACATGTAAAATTTTTAATTCCCAAGACAAGAACATAGAAAGTAGAAGCTATTGCTATACATAATATAAAAAAGTTTTGCAATAGCTGACACAAGCTGGCTTCTAGTTAAGTGTACAGTTCAGTAACCTGCGAGATTATATATACTCCCCTCTGAAGTAAAAACGAGGCTAGTGGTTTTGGAGAGACGGTTGAGGACAGCCCATCAGATTATCGAAAAGTGCCACGGAAGCCCCGCAAAAATCCTTACCTTGGAAGTACACATTGCAAAAGGTGAGCAAACCAATTATATAACCATTCACTATAATTGCATTGATGTGGTAATCTGAAGGTATAGTCAGTTGTTTTAAATGATTATGTATAATAATACTGATGTTTAGAGTGCTTTATTAATTGGGTGTTTAGAGTGGGATATAATTAGTTGAGAATAACAAGAATTAATAAAATTGTAGAGATCAATCCTTGTATATTCAAATTGTATTTTTAAATTAATAGGACCTTGTTTAGAGCCATAAATCTTGTAAGAGAATAAATATAGTAACTAACATTACAGTGTAAAAAGGGCATTGTGTAATCACTGAACCACCCAAACCCTAATAGGAGGTAGAATCAACACTATTCGGGACTCGAAACCTAACATACTAAAACTCAAACTTAATCCAAAACAGTTATTCCCCAATATTCACAAGAAATGTGCCCCCACCTACACAACATGCACTTAAAGTAAATACGTTATCATTTGGTACAGCTGGTGGTCCGGATCTCTCGCGCACCACTCTGACTCGCACTTAGTCTGTATATCTATCTCATAATACGGTAACTTACAAATTTTCTAAATTTATAATAATTGTTTCAAGATAGTTTAAGTAGTTATTACAATATTTTGTCCTGAACTCAGGGGCCTTCTGAACCTTGTACCCTTTTCCTTGCCCTTGTCAGAACTGATTAAAAGTTATGTATAACCAAATTTACAGTGTTAAAACATTAAATAAAAATAAAACATTTAAAAAAAA
Organism: Philaenus spumarius; assembly: GCA_018207615.1. Classification (NCBI taxonomy): domain Eukaryota; kingdom Metazoa; phylum Arthropoda; class Insecta; order Hemiptera; family Aphrophoridae; genus Philaenus; species Philaenus spumarius. Next base: position 594,106 of record JAGFPH010000370.1, read on the forward strand.
AGTAAAATGTATATGTTTATTTTCATAAAATATTATAGTGTATTTTTTGTCTAACATCTTTACTTTATGATAGTTAGACTTACAAAGATAAGGAGCATTAGTGAAATTAAACCAAACACCAGCAACTAGGCCCGAACCTAACTAACTATAACCACTCATTATCAGTATATACAGTAAAGCCTTGATAATTCGAGTCACAGCAGTTCGACGGTCCGGGTATTTCGAGCTGTGTTTGCAAAATTAAAAACAGCTTTTTTTTAGTATTTTAAAGCTTTTAAAACATCGATTGTAGCGCAATTTAAAAATTACTTTGATACCGCCGCCCCATTGCACGTTTAAAATGCCAACTAGTCTTTTAAAAGAGACAAGGGATCGAAGTGACTGGCTTGTGTTCACTTGGCGGGCTGACACACAGCCACTCGCAGGTAAGTAATGAGTCAACATTGGGTTTTGCCGACACCGCACTCTCCCTCTCTTGTTATTCTAAAAATAGTTCAATTTCAATAGTAAACTGTCAGTTCCCAATGAAGTACTCGCGCTACGCATATCGATATTGTGTAACATTGTCGATTAGTGAGTGCATTCTTTACTGTTTCTGTTAAAAGTTTTTTTAAGTTTTAATTTTGATTGCGTTTTTGTAATAATGAGCGGAAAAGCTAAAGGGAAGTTTGCGTCAATTCAAAAAAATTGAGGCTTTGAAAAGATTAGACAGTGGTGAAACCTTGAAGAAACTTGCACCTGAGTACGGTGTCGGTGATGAATATGTAGGAGAATAGCGCCGTAATAGATATAAAATCAAAACATTTTTTACTATTAAATGTTCTAATATTTTGACTAATTAAAACATAAAAAAATATATTATTCTTAATTTTTTAAATTTTTCTCCGTATTTTGAGTTTTTTATAGTTCGAGGTTCCCCCAATTAACTCAAATTATCTAGGTTCTACTGCATAAGTATTAAATAACTATAACTTTCACTATCTCATAATAATTAATGGTTGATAGAGTTCAAAATGTATTTAAAAACTGCTTTTATGCTACTATTGCAACAATAATACAGTAAAAAATCTCTAATCCAGACCTCTCATATCCGAAACCTCCGATATTGGGCGTAGTAAAAAATAATAAATATACCTATAAAAATGAATATTTTCGATCAGATAGTAGCGAATGATGAAGAGCCAAAACAAACCATTCCACACATGATGCATTGCGAAGCATTCCAGGTATTTGAACAGCTGATCGACTACGTCAAACAACAAGAAGAAGCTACAGTGGCCGATCTCTTGATTTTTTGCAAATGGAGAGTTATTTCGTCAAAGAAGCGGGTTCAGCAAGCCAAGCAAGCCACAATTACATTGTTTTTTACAAAAAAATGACGCGAGTGCATATTAAACTTGTGCAAAGTAAGTTTTTACTGTATTTAAGTAAAAACTTTTTATTAATTTTCCCCATTTTTAATTTACGGTAATTGTATTAACTCGAATACTAATACTAGTAGGCCTAAGTTGTACTTTTTCTGAACTCCAATGCACATAAATTAGTATACGTCCGGTAGTTTTTTACTTCAGTACAGTAATTGTTTGGAAATGTTTGTACTCTTTCTTAGCCTGTTAACCATAAAAAGGTATACTGTACGATTTGTTGTTCATTTCCACCACTTTACCCATATTAAAAAAGCCTCTCTGAAATAGGTTTTACTGTATATTTGAATACAGTATATTGCACAATTTATTTCTCAACCTGTCTACAATTTAGTATTTAAGATAGTGACAACTGATATAGCACACATTTACATATAGGTACCATACATATATTCTAAAACATCAACTTGTATCTCACAAGCATCAATAATAACTTACATTTCCCATAGTTTGACAACTAAGACCTTTAGAGCAATTAAATACAAAGCATATAACTGCCAAAGCCTTAGCCAAATCTTTTACAGTTTCTGTTTTCCCTGTTCCCGTCGGTCCTTCTGGGGCTCCATGCAGGTTCAGATGATACGCAGCGATAAGTGTTCTGTAGCAACGAATAGTGAGCGGCGTGATGACAAGGCGGGGAGTGAGGCCTGTGTATTCAAACCCGTAATTTAGGCTTGCATTGATCATCCGCACAATTACAGTATCCTCCCAGTAGTATCTGCAAGGTAGTAAAATTAATGTTCTACACTGTGGAAGAAAATATTATATCCTAGTGGCATTTTATCAATTTTAAAAAACACTACTGTAAAACCAAATTTTACAGGAAACCAAATAGCATGTTGACTATTTCTTCCACAACATTACTTGATTTAGGATGATAATTTAGTTGTGCTAATTGTTACACTTTTTCAATATGCAAAAAGAACTTTGACCGCGTCATCAAATGTTCAACTAGAATTAGGTTAATGAAGGGAAAAATTAATTTAAATTAAATAATGGCATTAACGTCAAGCTATTTAGGAATTAAAATTTAAGTATCAGATATCTGTTTAGAATTTAGTAAATCTATAGTAAATGAACAACAAAATCATGTTCACCAAACGCCATGGAACTTCTAGAAAATAAGATTCCATTTATAATAATCATATAAACATTTATTTATGTAGTTCTTGAACTGTAATTATTCTTCAGTCACTATACAGCTTGCCTTGTAAGACAAAAGTATTTGCAAGAATAGTGACAAGAAGATAAATTCTCACTAAAATATATTCCAAGGACTATACTATGTATATGTATATTGTAACGGTATGTTAATCAAACTCTGTACAATTTCTTGTATAGTAGGTATATGTTAACTCATAAACATAAACTCTAAAAATATAAATTTAAGGTACAATACTCAAATCAACTTGAAACTATAGAAATATGTATTACTTCAAAAGTATATATTCTATAAACCTATTTAAATTAATGACTCTTAATGCCTACTCATTAGATTTTATCTTTCAAATTTCCCAAAACGGTTTTGACTCAAATATTAATTCTCGGTATCAAGAAACACAAAAAATGATTCTACTAAAATCAAAATTTAATACCAAACAATTACTTTCCAAAATTCACAAGTGTGCCTCTACCATATATTTTCCCATATGATGCTTTCCACACATGCACACATCCTGGCTGGTCCTCTAAAAAAAGCCCCGTCCCAAATATGTTTCCCCTATTTAAAACCTTTGTTTCCATTTAGAGTTTTCAGTACAGCAAGCATTAGCTGCCTCTATCTAGTGTCAGAGGCAGGGCTGCCCATGCGCCAAGTTGCACCATTGGCAATTTGGGGGGGAATCATAAAAAATGTTTTCCAGTAATCACAAAGTTAAAAAATTTTTACTGCTTTGCAGTTCTAATAAGTTTATGATGAAAAAAGATGAACCTAATAAAAAGTAAAATCAGTCTAGTCTAGTCTTTGCGTTATTATAGAAGCTTTTATTTCAGCGATCACTCACCCAGACAAAATATTCTATTTTTAGATCTTGTCCCTCAGGAGACAACCCTCTCCCTCTTGACCGATGCTTCATAAAGGCTACGCACAACCTTCCCCGCCAGCCCTTTTCCCTCAATCACCGGAAAAAACTTCTTATCTTACTCTTCTTGTATCTTGTGACAGTTTATTTTCCTGCGATTTCCTGAGAGCTCTCTAAGTATCGTACGGCAAATGACTTATTTCCCCATGAAAAGTCGCTAAAAACTGGGTACTATACCCTAAACCCATCTCTTGTCAGCCGACTTGTGTGAATATTACGGATTAGCTAGTTATACATAGTTATGAAAACATTGATCCATCAGATGCGCTAAGTACAAAAAATGCAAATGTCGAGAGTGTAAGTCTAATCAATGAAGAAGTTGAAACACAAGATCCTTCTGAAGAGACATTTGATAGCCTTAATTCTTAGTAAGGACTCTAAGATGGTCAAGTAAAGATATCTGAATCAATGGATCAAGAAAGGCTTTATCAGACCATATAGGTGTTTATTAAACATCTCTGACTTGTCATATTTAACAACGATATATCAGATAATTCTTGCCCTGCTAGCAACAAGCTGCTCAGATGAGAAAATAATGAAAAACTGAAACATACTGAGAAGCAGTATGGGAGATCCTGGTTGTCCGACATGTAGTCCGGAAAAAATATCTTAATTTCACTTCTCAACAGTGAGATCATAGAAGGGTTTAAATTTTCAAGTGAAAACTGGACAAAACTACCACTTTACAAAGGCTATCAAGGATAGGGGGCATCCGGATAACCTTTTCAAGACATGCCAGTAGCCATTGCAAGTACTGTCCATTATTACTTTAGTTTAAAAGATGTATCATTTGTTTCTACATTTACTTTTAAAAATACTGTACAATAAACTGGTCTATATATTTTATCTTAATTAAAGGTAAAGCTAAATTTTAAAGTTTGGTTGATTTACACTTGTATCCTATTATTTCTAATTCTCTAGATAGCTCGAGATATAAAATTTGTTATTGTAGGTGTCTTCGTATACACCCGTTTGAAAGATCCAGGATTATTTTTTAAGCTGTATAAAGCATTGTAGGACTTCAGTCTAATAGTTACTCCGCTTTATTTTATTTATTGCAAGCCTATTTTGAAACATACTATTTGAATCTGAAAATATTTAGAAAAGTTCAGAAAATAAAAATTTTACAATTCATATATATGCAATGATGAAATCTTTTCTAACAAGATTTCAAACAAAAATGTTTCAGCTTTTATTTGGGGTGGGGGGGGGTTGGAGGTAGATGGTTCGTTTTGGGGGGAATTCACCATCATCCTTTGGGGGAGGGGGGGGCATCCCTGGTCAGAGGTATAATCTAAAATACAATGATGCGGAATTATCATGGACAATTTGTAAACATTTTGCTACTCTCGATATACTAAAGATATGTGTGTTTTTAATTGACCTCACTTCATGTCCAAACAACTGTTGTGGGATAGGACGAATATATTATATGAGTAATATAATACATGCATTTATTAAGAATATTAGATTAAGAATATTAGAATATTAGATGCTTAGAGCTGATATAGTTAAGCTGATTGTAAATACCTGAGCTGAGAAAGCCAACAAAAATCATGTTCGCTCATAATTTTCCTTGTAACCAAATCTTGAACAGCATCTTTAGTATGTATTCTGAGAATAATTAAAGTACTAATTGTGCAATGGTTTTTTCTTGATAAATTATTTCTTACTAAATGCATTGTATCTTCAAGCTGTTTCTAAAAAATAACACAAATATATTAAACAAATAAAAGTGCACTGTGGTGACAAAATCACACTGATTTGAACAAAAACCCCAAAACAAGGAACAAAAACAATAACTAAACAACTAAATTGTAAGTTATGTTTAATACGTATTAAACATAACATACCATTTAGTTTTTTAGTTATTGTTTTTGTTCCTTGTTTTGTGGTTTTGGGTTTTTATTCAAATCAGTGTGACAAATATATTGTTTAAATAGATCGTAAGAGGATACAAACCAACATTCTTGATAATTTTCAAAAAAAAAATTTGAGGGGTATGGCCTAAGTGATGCGGTGTGATATCTAATATCTAAATCATGATGGCAATGAAAGTGGTATTCCTGACATTTCTAATTTAATAAATAAGGTTTCAAAATCCACACAGTCAGTCAATACCCTTGGAAGAATCAAGAAATATATTCACAACCTTTTTACTTTTAAGGCATTTGAAAATTATGTAAATGAGGCCGGCCATTGTAACTATTATGAATTTTACTTTCTTAAAGCCTTACTGAGTTTTTGAAAGTAAAACAAATTTAGTCAGGTAAGACAATAATCAAATTATTTTAAATACTTTACTATACGTGCAACACATATTTGTGTCTGTAAGAAATTTACAGTTATTTCCCACTTAAATAACATCAAAATGTTAAAGGTGATACATCTGTTATTTTTTACAAAGGTCTCATCCAGTAGGTCGCTCAATCTAAGTTGTGAAACATAGTAAGGATCGAACACGCTTGACACCTTATCACACCAGAAATGTTGGGAAATTTCGAGCACCTAATCTGAGTGAAAATGAAGTGAGTGTAAAGGTTTTACTCATAGTAACATACTTATTAAAGAAACTTTAAATAGGAGTTTTTTGGGAAAATTATAACTTTGAAATGCCATTATGTTGGATAGAGTCAACATACAGATCCGGTTCCCGCCAAACTTCTTCTTTTATCAAGACCTTTAAAATGAGGTGTCACTCAATAGGGGTTCTCATTTAACATTTTCTACTTACCCCCAAAATTCCCCATTTTTGCGGGAGGGTTTGAAATTTACGATACACCAAAAAACTCCATTTTCGGTCCTGTTAACAATCCCCAAAGCAAATCTGTCTATTTCCATTAATACAAAAAATAATAGGGGGAATTGGGATTTTTAAGACTCCTGGTATAAGTACAACACCGCCATATCACTTTCAATTAGAATGAATAAAACCAGCATGAAGTTATCAATTAGGTATCAAATAGTTTTAAAATGCAAATTCTGTATTTTTACAGGACAATAAAGTGTTGCTTTCTAAAGGAGTGTATTCCATAGCCACAACAGAAAGTTAAGATGCAACAGATTCACAGACAAACTGTTCCTACTAATTCTACACTCTGACTAACCTCTCCTTTTCTCAATACTAAAAAAACAATCCCTACAACTTCACCCCATCTATTGATCATTCCTGGGCGTGGTTAGCCAGCATTTATCTTACATTATTGCGTTTGTTGCCCACACCAGTCCATTTCAGTTACTTTAGACCTAGGCTGTCCTAATTGTTGCACGGACTTGTTGACCCAATAAAATTCCATTCCTGTCGATACATTGATGAATTTGATGCTACAGCTATCCTATGTTGTTGTATAGGCATGTTGAACCCATCAAAATTCTTTTTTATCATCACATGAGCTATTTGGATCTGAAGCTGTCCTATATTGGCGTATGTTCCGTTCTGTCTCTACTGAGGAGGGTTGATCCCATTACATTTCATTTCTATCACTGTTTGAGCCTATTGAGCCAACAGCTATTCTACATTGATGTACATTTGTGTTCAGCTCAAATCTATACTCAAAGGTATCTTATGGGGACGTTCCGTTCTGTCTCTACAGAGGAAGGTTGATCCCATTACATTTCATTTCTATCACTGTTTGAGCCTATTGAGCCAACAGCTATTCTACATTGATGTACATTTGTGTTCAGCTCAAATCTATACTCAAACGTATCTTATGGGGACGTTCCGTTCTTGTCTCTACAGAAGGGGGTTGATCCCAAAACATTTAATTTCTATCATTGCTTGAGCCTATTAACCCTTAACGGGCGGCTAGCGTCTTTAGATGCGGCACGACCCAATCTCTAATCGAGGTTAGCGCCTTTAAACGCAAATACACAAACACGTGCTTAGATGATTCCATGGTTCACGAAACTTCCAATAGAGTGAACTTCAGATGTGTTCTTTGAGTATGTTTAGACCAAATCAAAAATATAATCTGCGTTCTGTCGCCAGAGCAAAGAGTCTACTATCGCAAGTGTTCTCAGCGCAGCTTACATAGATGCATATGTTTCACTCAGCTGCTACTTGTTTGTTTGTACTGATAGCTCACTGATATTCGTTTCATTTCATTTCATTTATTATAGCCGTTGACAAAGTTACAATTTGTATGGCCAAGTCATTTTTTGGTTTTAACAATAAATAAAATTACAAATTACAATTACAAATTACAACCACATACCAATAACATATTTAAAACAATCAAGATATAATATACGTTAATAAATTAAATTTTACAAAATATTCAAAAACAAATATACAAACACAGAAACAAATTATATAAATGACCAAGCAGGAAATCACACCCAACCACAAAAAAGAGAGTCAATGCAGAAACTCCTCCACAGAGTAAAAAGATCCAGACAACAAAAGTTGTCTAAGGCTGTTTTTAAAAGATATATAATTTTGTAAACTTTTAATACTTTGGGGGAGCTTATTCATCAATTTAGCACCTGCTTGTGAAGGAAGTTTACTGTACACATTTAACCTGTGCTGTCTAGCACGATAATTACAAGCTTGTCTGGTGCTGTAGTCATGTATGTCCATATTCTGGACATGATCACACTTAAATTTAAAATACAGCAACACTTCAAGTATGTATATACATGGAAGTGTAAGCACTCCAATCCTCCCAAAAGCATTTTTACAAGTTTCTGTTTGCTTCAGTCCTGCTATTAGCCGAATGGCCTTCTTTTGCAGGACAAAAAGTCTATGCATATTCTGAACTGATGAGTTTCCCCACAGGAGAATTCTATAGTTCAGATGTGGATATATAAGCCCATAATAAGCAGTTAATAGAACAGACAAATCTCAATACAATTTTAAATTTCTTAGTGCAAAAATACCAGAACTAATCTTTGCACTAATACCGCTAATTTGGTCATTCCAGGATAACTTATTATCTATAATAAGACCCAAGAACTTGACTGAATTCACTTCTTCAAGCAAATTGTCACCCAATATGACACTTGGTGTCTGATTTTGGCTTTGTTTACTATTAAAATACATATACTTTGTCTTGGCTGGATTTACTGCCAAATTATTCTCTTCAAAGTATTGACCTGTTGCATTGACTTGTAAAAAAGCCTCAAGTTCCAAATTTTCAACTGAGTTTGCTTTCATGCTCAAAGTTGTGTCATCGGCAAACTGAATTAGGCTATCCACATGTATAGATGATGACAAATCATTAATGTAAATTAAAAACAACACCGGACCGAGAACTGATCCTTGAGGGACACCATATCTCAGTTTGGTCTGATTAGACAGCCTTCCTGTAACATTAACACGTTGTGTTTTGTTATTAATAAATGAGTTTAACCACATTAGTGGTATACCTCTAATACCAAGCCTTTCACATTTATTAAGCAACAAACTGAAATCGACACAATCAAATGCTTTGGAAAGGTCTAGAAAAATACTCATTACTTTATTTTTCCTCTCAAGACCCTCCACTAAAAAGTCCATTAACTCGACTATAGCATCTATTGTCGATTTACCTTTTTTAAAGCCATACTGGCCACTATAAAGGATATTACATTTGTTTAAAAATTCAAGTAGTTGCTTTAAGAAAAGTTTTTCAAAAATTTTACTGAATACTGGCAGTAAAGAAATAGGTCTGAAATTGTTAATATCATCTTTATCGCCCTTTTTAAACAAAGGGTTTATCATTCCGAAGTTTTAATTTTGTATAAGTTATTGTTTTTCTTAGTTTAGTACGTAATTATTTTATTTTTAGACAACAAAAAATAATGCTTTTATGTATTTAGTTTTTGAATAATTTTAAATTCAGTTTGAATATTAAGTTTAGTTCAGTTCAGCTAAGTTTATTTTGAATATTTTTCAATTCTTAAAAAACATTTAAAACAATTTTAAAATTAGTTGAGTATTTTTTGTGGGTACTTCTTAAGCCTAAGAATCAAAATTTAAAAATAACATTGAGAAAATAAATATGTTTTTTTTTTTTTTAACTCTAAATGAGCCGTAGCCCAGCTATCCTATATTCTTGTACGGGTGTGTAGAGCAAATAACATTTTTTTCCTGCCTGTGAACTGAACTTGTTGAGCCTGCAGGTATCTAAATTAGTCGGAAGAGCATCTCGAAGTGTATAACTGTTAATAGTTAATAAATACAAAACTATAAAATAATTATGTTTTGTATTGGAAAGGACCTCGTATGGATGCTCTTATAAATATCTAGAACAAAACAAATACACAGGTTTTCCCTAAATTTGGTTTAATTTTTCATTCTTAAGTAATAGCTATATATTTGAAGTTTAAATAGTAATATTTATAATTAAGTTGCAAAATAAACATACTTAAACGTTTATTTGTAATACTTACTATTATCAAGGAAAGACAAGTGTTCAGAAGTTCATATTTTTGGTTTTGCAAACAGTACTGTACTTTTGCTGTCCAAATTATTTCAGTAGCGCACAATACTACTTGGCATGGCCACTTTTGAATCCATTCAATAAAACAATCATCAGAATAATCTTCTACAGCTTGATTTATAAGTTGCTTCAGTGTATCCTTCATTTCAATTTCCAACTTTCAACAAACAACATACACAAGATATGAAGAAATAACCAATAAAAATAAATGTTTATTTCCTATTTTAAATCCAGAGTAAAATCCAAAAACAACGAACATACAATTTCAATTAAAAAATAAAATTGTTTGCATAAAAATAACAAACAATTCTAACATAATATGCATAGGTTTTTAATAAAAAAAGATTGAAAAAGATAGGTAGTTACTATTTGAGGCGTCCCATGCCAAAACTCCCCTTCTCCAATCTGACAAATTTTTCTGACAAATTTAAAACACAAAAAACGAATTTTAAATTACTGCCCAGAGATGTTTTTATGAAAACAATTCTATAAATAACTAAAAAATCATCCGAGGTCATTAATTATTGTGTAAATAAATTAATTGTTATACAAACTAAGTTATTTACGTTTAAAAAATGGAGAAGGCGAGTTTTGGCACGATTGTTTGTATTAGGCAAGTTTTGCTCCAGCACAGATTGGATGAGACCAGTTTTGCTTCAACCGAAAATTACTTTGAATATCTGTTTACAGTGAACAAGGTGGACCCAATTGATTAACACCTTCAAAAATTACGTTTAAAAACTTATTTATTAACACATAAAAGTTCAAAGAATTTTAAAAAATACATGAAGTAGTGTTTCATTAATACTTCAATGATAAATCTTAAACAATTAAGTCTACACATTCTTCTTCCTGACAACAGTAGGGTTCTTCATCCTCGTCCTCATTGGCTCCAACATCAGCTTCATCATACGTACTGAGAACGTTCTTTAGATAGTTGGTTGATGGGTTATCAAACCACTCATTACCAAAGTGACTGATACGAAGTTTTTTGACGTCACTGATCTTGGCTGGCTTAACCTTAACACCATGTGGAATCTCTTAACAACTACGTCCTTTAATATTTTACCTTTTTTCAAAATAGATCTTGGTTTGTTTATGTCAGACTGGTATGAAACTTCACCTCTGATCAGAACATTATCCATAGATTTGGTTCTTGAAAGTATGAACCGTTTGCAATGGTTTTCTTCCATTTTTCGGGGTCTGCCTTCCTCTTCCTATCTTTCCCCTTATCTGCCGGAGATATTGTACAAGAATGAATATTTATCCATTCTTAAACTTTTATCAAATAAAGAAACGATATTCCTTTAATAAACTTCAGCAACAAACTGGCACTTTGACAGAGTTTTAAGAAACATACACAATGGCTGTCACCTGGGTAGTCACATGACCTACCAGCTAAGCTGTGATTGACCAGTTGGATTAGACCAGTTTAGGAATGATAGGTGCGTTGGAAAAGGAAAGTTTTGCTATGACATTGGATTTTCTGTGCTCATTTTAACAGGAAAAGATTAGTTTTAGCACGATATTTTTATCACAAACATATAGGAATTAACCCAAAGAATCCAGTGCTATAGCTACCTCAATTTCGGGAAAAAGTGGATAAGGCGAGTTTTGGTATGGGACGCCTCATTTACAACATTTTAAATAAATATAATTATTAACAAGAACCCAGGAATTACAATTCACACATAAACATAAGAACTAAACTAAATATTTGATTAAGCTTAATTACTTACTTTATTTCCATCACTTGACTTTCTTCTCTTTTTTGTATGACGCGTTTCGGAGATTTACTCCATCATCAGACACTTATCACTATTGCAAGGTCGTCAAACATTACACACAAAGCACATAAACACAAACACTGAGTACATATGCGCGTGGGATGCATCCCGTATGGTGGTCCAAGGACAACTGTTGTTACAAGGTTAAGTAACCATGCGGTGACGTTTGTTAGCAAGCCCGTTATCTTGTGTGCTGATTCGTTCATGACTTGGTTTTCATTGTTTTTAAACGCTTTGTATATTTCATATTCCTCGATAGCATCCATAATTTTGCCTTTTTTGCAATTACTCAATGGTATCAAATTGGTTTCAAAGTCAGTATAACCATGGTTTTTGTCTATCAGGTGGTGTGTATAATTCAATTTATTGCCATATATGTTCGTTTTGGGCAAATGTTCTTAAAAATGTACCTCGCAAGAGTGATAAGTGTCTGATAATGGAGTAAATCTCCGAAAAGCGTCATACAAAAAAGAGAAGAAAGTCACGTGACGGAAATAAAGTAAGTAATTAAGCTCAATTATATTATGTTGACTTTGATACCAAAAAAACGCTTAAATATTTGACATTAAAATTATTTACTTCTAAACAAATATTTATATTAATTGTAAATTACCTTTATTTATAAAAACTTAAATAAATTAGTGATGAGTTGTAATTGATTAGAAATATAGAAATTGTTTGTATTTTGTTTAGGGGAAATGTTTTGTAGTTGGACAAATTTTGTAATATAAATTTTCAAAAGTTCTTCAAAAATCGCTATAAACTTATATTCTTAATGATTACTTGAATTTAAAATCAACATAATTATCTTTAAATTTATCAAAAAATCGATGTTTTGTCATGTAAAAGTGCCATGTCAAATATTTAGATGGCAGACACTAATAACTTTAAAATTCTGAAATATAAGCACAGTTAAGACAATTAGCTTTTTACTTTTGAGAAAAAACTTGAATAGAATATCTACTGCAGGCTGCATACCTGTGCCAACCATTTCTCCACGCACCCTTGAGTCAGTGGAGTCAAAACAGGATTAGTCAAAGTAACGGTCTCACCATTACTGCTGCAAATTGAAGTTATGTTTTGGTTGTCATCAAATTCCAGACTTGAAATACCGTAAAAACATTTGCTTATATGTTTGCCCACTCTCTGTGCACATTTAGTTTCCATCAGCATTTCCAATACATTATCGTTCGATATCAAAAAGAATCTACAAAGAGAATAACTCGCATTAAGTAATATTATTTATTAGACACCGTGTGTACAAAGTCTGTTGTTGATGGCAACTATAAACTGTAGTAACTTTTTAATACAATTATAATTCTCTTACGGTTATTAGTATAAAATTAGTCCGACAGTATACATTAGTAAGTGAATCTGTGTGAAACATTAGTAATGAAACTACAAAAATAACCTACTACAGAAATAAGGTATGTCTGTAAATTTTACTGAAGAGCATAAATAGAAAATACTTAGATTAAAGGATTTTTAAATCTTTTATTTAATACAACTTCTTTTAAGGGCAGTGGGAAAGGTGGGAACATTTTTTTCCAAAAATGTTTTGTTGTTTTTCTAAATTTAGAATGTTACCTTTAATACAGTAATACATAAACAAAAATGCTGTATGATTTCTATAGTTCAGTCAAATTAATTAACCATCTCATGCCCTGCCAGTTCATCTCCTACTACAATGCATCTTTGCTACGTGACTTTCACATAGTACACTAATTGATTCTTTGTTGAGATCTATTTCATAATATATTAATTTTCGTATTTGTGTGTTTTTTTTTAAACTACATGTATATATATCTAAATACCTTGGTAAAATTATGCAAAACTTTCAAGCCGGAGACAGGGCCGCTTTTCAACTTAGGCACACTAAGCAAATGCCTAGGCCGCAAAAGATTTGGGGGCGCAAAATGAGGGATTTTGTTTAATACAATTATTTCTGGTTGGATGTACAAACATTTTTCACAGAAGTTTTAACAAACGGAGGACGACAAATTAAAATTACAGAAAACGCACCCTTGCCTAGGGTGCTTTGACAGTGGTGGGGAGGGAAGCTCAACAGTTTGAAGTGCCTGGAGCGCTGGGAAGGTTAACAATGGCCCTGGCCGGATAATTGGTAACCAGTCATATCCCTTCAGCTTGGAAGCGAGGCAAACACCGTTTCCTTTACTTCCGCCCTCCTACCCTCAAACCGCAGATATGAAAAGCTACCTGGTCTTTAGCCAAGATTCAAACTCAGTATCTTCTGATCAGGAAGATATTACACTATCTACTCGGCCAAGGTTTGCCTTCAAATAAACAGATAAATTAACAACACTTTAGTTAGGTACTTTATTATCTCTATAAATATTACATGTACAAGTAAAAACGATTACATCAGCACCATATTATAGGAGTGGTTACAACAAGTTAGCTTGGTTCTTACTAAGCCTGAATCTGTACAATTTCTACTCTCGAGAGGTTTTAATTAAAAAATTAGGGAAATACAACTAATGGAGCCATTTTGCCTACCTCTCCCCCTCGCCTATCACGCTGTTATATATACAAACACAATTAGTTAAAAATTAATTTAATTTAATAAACATTAATAATCATATGACCGTTCAATTCAACAGGATCTACTTAATAAGTTTTATTTTCTCATAATATTTTAAGCAAAATGGAAATTTTGACAAATTTTATTGTAAAGGTGGGTCATTTTGTTGTCCAGTTTTGCATACACAGTGGACTTTGATCGCCTTAGTGCTATCATATTATGTACTCTGTATTAAAGTGCCATTTGCTGAAAGTTTACTACGAGTATTTTCTGTACTAAGATACACTTATCACTAGAACCACTAATGCTACAGGTCTAAAATTGTTTACACATAATCTATACATACTGAATAATATCACCAACCAATAATAAAATTTGATCGGATTACCAACAAAGATATGCTAATAACACCCTAGTACTTTCAAACTTGTAGTCCTAATATTTTACGAGAAAAGTGTACCCTAACTTGCCTAATTTAACGTTGGCGGTGTAGGTCTTTCCCGCTGTCCGTAACTTTCAATGCGCGTGTTCTTTTCAGCCTAATTATACTCAGAGTGCATCACAAGTGGGTATGACTTGTTGAGCTGATATGTATATAGATAAATTGATAAGGCTTTATTTAAGTGGTGAAATCAAGACCACAAGAGTCTCTCTTCTACTAACCCAAAAACAAAATGAATGAACAAACAATACATACAAAAATCACATACTAAAATATAACAAATTGTAATATCATTTGATGTGACAAAACCTTAGAAAAATCACAAAAATAAACTAAAACCTTACAGAAACACTTAAATAAAAAATATTATAAGACAAAAAGAATAAATTTATAGTGCATATTAAAAATAAATTAATGTATTCCATGTTAACCAGTTACATGTGTTTTAGGTATATCCGCATTGGAATATTTGAACTGCAATCATGAGGATATATTCACAATATAAACAGGGCTGCCGAGAGCAACGGTGGGCCCGGGGGAAAAAGTATCTCTCGGGCCCCCTACATTATCGGGTAAAAGTCTTACCGAGGGGCTTAGGGGGTATGGAACAAGCGGGGGGTCCAGGGGTATTTTTGAAATTATGAGGCTATGAAAACAGGGTTTTCACTATTTTTTTAGCCAAATATAATGCACAAATATGCAATAAAAAAAATCAATTTTTCACTGAATAATTTTACAATATAAAAAGTTGCAGGTATATTTGGCACTCGGTGAAGGTGATGTGAAACCATACGGGAAAGGAATCTTTTTATTCTACAGAAGGGCGTAATTTATTCCTATTGAATATTTTTGAACATTTAATTTTGCTTTACTCTCGGGCTGCACGGGCCCCCTCTGAGCCCAAGCCTGGGGAATTTTCCCCCTTCCCCCCCTCTCGGCGGGCCTGAATATACCTTCAGGCCCAATATTACTTCGTATCATACTATACAATAATTTTCTTACATAGCAATACGATAATTTTACTGTATCTACAGTAAATGTTGAGTTGACAATATTTTTCTTATGACGGTAAAAGGCGTTTTGCTGTTAATCAGTGGTGTTAACACGTATAATGATATCAATTAAAGTGTAATAATTATAAATTACCTTAATTTGCTCCATCTTGTGACTTCTGTTGTATTGTAATCAATACGCGTTTCGGACATCCAATATGTATAATGAGCACATGATAGAGTGTGACATGGTGTTCATGCATGATAATGCGGATAATATAATGGATTTATTTTTGTAATTAATTGTAATTTCTATGAAATTATCAGAAGATACGATAATCTGTTGTTTGCATTTGCTTCACCTGAAGTGTAAATGTGGAGCGAACAACAAAGCCGCAAGGCACCACAGTGGTTGGTGTACAAAACAAGCAGGGGTAGTTTTATAAAATTAAATGTACATATAAATTAAGGCGGATAACCAATTAAACTATAATAATAATAACAACAAATCTACTCTAAGAACATAAAGTGAAATAACATCAAATTGAAAATATAAACAGTAAGAAATACAGGTTTATTAAACCTTTGAATCATACCTAGGGAAAAAAAGGCGCTTTTCATCAATATACTTCTGTACTTCATGATCTACAGATTCAAGATCACTCCAACATGATTTAAGGAACTCTAACAGTTCTACATTCTCAGCTGATTCCAGGACAAACAGTTTGGATCTAACTTTCTCCATAAGGTTGCTGATTCTGTCATGCACATCCTACA
The DNA here is from genome assembly GCA_018207615.1 of Philaenus spumarius. NCBI lineage: Eukaryota > Metazoa > Arthropoda > Insecta > Hemiptera > Aphrophoridae > Philaenus > Philaenus spumarius. The sequence continues at coordinate 610,573 of JAGFPH010000370.1, forward strand.
GTAGTAAGAAATATTGCTTGGTAAACATTCAATATTGATAGCGTTAAGGAAAATAATAGTATATAAATATCTAGTTGTAGTGAAATATGACTGGAACATAATATGTTCATTCTGGCAATCGTAGTTATGATTTACCAGCATGCATGTTAAATTACTTTGATTAAACTGATAATGTTTCGGCTATTTAACCATTTTCAAATGGTTTTAAATACAAAAGAGTTGAAGAGATAGTCTTCTATGAAAGCTGTTGTCTTAATCAATAGCTTAAGGTACGTTGTGATTGAAGCGACTGAATATAAATTTACAGAATATAATACAGTATAAATTCTGTTCAATTATAGTATTTCAATTCAACACATCAGTCTTATAAGGTAATCTGTTATTAATCTCTTTTTTAATGTTTTTAATAAGACATCTTTCAAAAATAACAAAAATTTTGTTCACTGGGTAATAATCGCTCTGCGACTGCGATTATATCTGCTCCAGGACCAGTCGCTCGCTATAGACGCTAGCGACTCTAGCGATAATCGCTCCAACGACAACAGGACCATTTGAACAATGCAAAGCAGGCGCCCGCGATTATCGCAGAGCGATGATCACACCAGTCGCTTCAATCACAACGTCACTTTTCTGGCACTGGTTTTCGGCAATTACTAAAACATAAAATAGCGTGTCTCTTCAATGTTTAATTTTAGCCACCATTTCTATGTATTCACATTTTTAAATAAGAATGAAAATAGGATAAGACCTTGTTAGTCGTGTTGAAAATATTGGAAATTTACTAACATATTTTCTATTGGGGTTGAAAATTATACATTTTAAATTTTTTAAAATTGGTTCTATAATTATTACACCCCAAATTGTAAATTTTTATTAAATTGAAAGAATCAAATCTATTCATCAACTAGTCACGCAGTGAAGGACTTGCAGTTTTATAAAAACACATTCTGAAGTTTATTTTAATTTAAAAATAAAGAGATATGTTTTACTAACTTACTTGAAACAGAAGTGCACCTTCTGGAATTTGTGACCACACAGCTCGACATGTAAATAAAGGTATGAAAACAATCCATTGCTTCTGAACTCTCAGCCAGAGTTCAATGGTTTTAGAAATTCTTTCTAATTTAGCATACCATAATTTTAGGTCACCTGGAAATACACTCATAAATCATTAATTTGTTTTGATTATATATTATATAGATTGGACTTTGCAACTTAGTAATTTTAGAAAAATTTATTCTGATGATTTACAAAGCTGGTTATGGTGTCATTTTTTACTTTCTCGCTATACTGCAGTATAGAGAAAGTATAGTATCGCAAAAAAATTGATGTTGAGATTTTTGTGGAAATATCCGTTTCGGAACCGCCTGAGTCCAAAAGAATGGTTTTTACAAAATTTCTGTCTGAATGTCTATATGTCTGTATGTATACAAAGCTAGAAAGAAAACTATTCGATCGATTTCGAACAAATTTGCACCAAACATGTCAATTATTCCTGTATAGATGCACGAAAAAAGGTTTGGAAAAACAACCCCCATTTTGGGAAAAACCCAAAAAATCAGTTATTATTGTTTTATAAAAAAAATGGCTCTAACGATTTTGATAAAATTTGGCTTATTTGTAGCCCTTACTACCATATGCAAAAAACCGCATCTTTCGAAAAATTCTCATAGCTAATAATAATAATATTTATCAGTTACTCTCCTAACATTGGCTTAAAATTGGCGTGCGAAGCACGCAATGCATTGTGTATTGAAAATACTCCCAATATGGGAGTTGGCATTCAATGCACTGTGCGTCGGCCGCTTCTCATAGTGTTCAGTGTCAAGCTCACATGTGCGTCCTTAGCAGTGAGCGTGTTAATAATTTAAATATGTTTGTGAGAAAGTATGTGCCAGTTTCTGGTACCATTTATTTATCAATAAATTGATACAAGCACTAGCGACTGTTGTATCAAGGATGGCTGTGTGTGTTCAAAAAGTTGAACTGTGCGACAGGTTCGACTTTGGGTTCGCAATTCTTTTTCGACTATTTAGATAACTTCCTGTACAAATGTTTTGAATTCTGCAATCATTTCAGTTTTTTCTGTACGCCTAAGTACGTCCGCTTCCGTTTTTTTTTTTTTAAGAATAAAATTTTCCGCTTCTTCCTTATCTTTAGCCCGCTGAACTCCCTTCAAATAATTCATTACTTTGCTCATTTCAGACTTTTCTTGTTTACCTGTCTTAGGTGTGGCCATTTTGCTGCTTCCATTTTTAACTAAATATGACTTACCGTCATAATAGTCAATATTTCTTTTGTGTTCACCATCGCACTAAGGCCGCTTCGGCTATTCAGCCATTAACGAGTGCTTGCTGGGTAGTTTCCGTTGTCGTTATTTAAAAACACATAAATATACGAACATGTTTTATTATATATAAGAAATATTAGAAATATTGACTATTGTGATGGTAAGTCATATTGACTATTGTGATAATTATATTTAGTATTAATCAATAGTCAGAATGATGATAACAAATATGTATTTTATTCTTACTTATGCTCTACTTATTTTATACAATGTTGTATATTTTTAACTCTGTTAAAATCCACCGATAAGGTAACGTTCTGTTCGTGTGGAACCCTTCTTTTTTTTAAAGGGTTTTTTTCAAGCCCCACTCATTAGGGCACCACTTGTGATGACCCACCCTTTCCTCTTTTAAACACAGCTTACCGCTGGCTAGCTAATCATTTGCAGTGATGTGGATAGAGCAAGCCTACACAAGAAATAGTGCAGTAATCCACTTCTGGTAGTTTCCTAAGACACTATTCCTTCCAAATTAATTTTGCTATTTCTTTATACTGACTTTGTGTATGACCTGTGACTCTTCGGTTGTCTTGCAGTTTGGAGGACCCTACATGTACCAAGCTTATCCTTATAATTAGTAAATTTCAATCATTGACAGTAACTATTTTCTATTAAATATAAATATATAATTTTAAGTTTAAATAAAATAACTGTATGTCAATTACTAGGTTATGTGTACAGACATTTATCTAATACGTCCTTGATAATTTAAATTTTAACAATAAAGATAACCACCTAATTTTCTACAATCAATTATAAAGAAGTTTTTGCTATATTTGTAAATGAACCGTTGTGAGAGATAGATAATGAGTTTATTTATTTCATAAATTGATGTTATTTAAATAAAATTTTCCCCAACATCTATTTTAACCTGATTTTACTATTTGTCAATATTTCATATATATAAAAAGTGATGTAGGCTGTACCTTGGTAGGGAGTGTTCATACAAGGAGCTCTTGTAGGTCTAGTTGTTGTCTTGATGTACTAGAGTTGCCAGGGCAAGTTTTTGTTCTTCCTCGGGGTTTTAATATAACTCTATGAATTGGCACTATTTATTTTTTTTTAACTGCTAAAACAAAGGTTGATACTCTGGTGTAACCTTTTTCACTTCACTATTGCATTGCTTACAGATCTTGAGAGACTTTATTCTCTCCTCAGTTAGTTAACACGGCGATATTAAATAACTTCATTTTGAAAACATGACTCCAACGAACGTAATTTCCTTCACGGTGGTAATATTAATATAGTTAAACGAAAATTCTTAACCCGAGTGACGCAGTGACCATCTCGGTTTGTAGCCAAATAACGATGTAACATACAACTTCTTCTCTTCTCCCTGCATGGGGGTAAAAATCTGACCAATCCTTTGCCATTATCTTTTAAATTTTCCTTCATTAAATTGTTGGTAACTCCTTTCTCATTTGACACAGAATTATTTCCTTATTAAAGTTATACTTCTTTGCGCCCGTTGTAATCGGGATGAGGTGTCGGTCGAGAAACCGCGTCACGCGTTAGGAGTAAAATCCGGAAAGTGCCTTTTTATACCTTTCTTCGTATACTTTCCTATACTTCAAAACGTCGGATTGATTTGAAACTTTGCACACTTATCAAGGACCGATGACAATGCAATATTAATTTTGTTGGGTGTAGTAAGCGAGCACTGATCATGGTCCCCAGAACACGACGTAATTTTCACTCCCTTCAAAACGTCTGATTGATTTGAAACTTTGCACACTTATCAAGGACCTATGGCAATGCAATAATAATTTTGTTGGGTGTAGTAAGTGAGCACTGATCATGGTCCCCAGAACACAACGTGATTTTCACCCCCTTCAAAACGTCTGATTGATTTGAAACTTTGCACACTTATCAAGGACCGATGACAATGCAATATTAATTTTGTTGGGTGTAGTAAGTGAGCACTGATCATGGTCCCCTGAACACGTTTTCGGCAGTCATTAAAAATTTTATATGCAGGGTGATTCACGGCGATATGCAGAAACTTCAGGAGCTCATTCATTTTGTTGGGTGTAGTAAGTGAGCACTGATCATGGTCCCCAGACTAACTGTGACCAACCAAACAGATGCAACGATAGTATTCATAAGCTTATGTAACAAAGAAGGAAAAAATGGGATATTAATTTTAAAATATGCCTTCAGTGTTGGTTAGTGTTTTTATAAAAGAATAATCTACAAAATAGTAGGGCTACTCTAAGTTACAACTAGTTTTTCCGAAAATATATTAAATCGATAGTAGGTCTACCTGTCTATACCATTGGATGGCCAAAGAAGTATAACTTCCACTGTCTGGTCCGACGCAGACCCACATTTTTTTTTCTTTGGTTCATGTTACAATATTTTCATGTTGTATTTTTAGTTTAAGTTTACGATGACTTTTAATTAATCCAATTATTGTTTAAATCTTTGTCTCAAGTTTAAACTGGGCCAACTACATGCATGCATGTTTTATCTTGCATTTCGACGTTGAACCAGCAAATTTTATCTTTTTATGCTGGGTTCGGAAAATACTTAAGTTATTAAAACATATTCTCCCTGGATTTCCACAACTCAAGTTGCGTTGAATGGATTTTACTTTTGCTGACATGATTATTAATCCTTATGACTCCTGGAAACGTTTGGAAATTGAATCGTAGTCTTCTGTAGAAGCGTTCAGCAAGAAAATAGCAGCCTTGCTTCTGGAATTAAAGAGATCGCTTTTACTTGGACCTGCATCCTTATGACTTAATGAAGTTCTGGCTCTAATCCTTTATTGAACTTTTGCACAGCCCGTAAATTTCCGCACTCTGTCTTGGAATTGAAACGATTTAAAAAGCTAATAATTTGTTATTCAAAGATTTATTTTATTTATTTCAGACGAATTATTTTTACTGTATTTCGAATTAGTCAGGATATATAAGAGAAAAGTTCATTAAACTGTGATAATTCAATATAGGCCAACATTTAACAATGTTCAACTTAAAACTTTGAAAACTTTTCAAAATCCCGAGATCTTTGTATGATAATTAGTTAAAATTCTTTTGTCCGACTGACATAGATTCACTTTAAAAGTTTGTGCGAGAGTGGTGTCGCCATGTTTTTTCACTTGCTGATAAGTTGCCTAACTTGTTTTTACAAGTTAGGCAACTTATATGTCTAAATAATTTTACAGTTATTTTTAATAATCATTTTCAGACCATATTTGATTTTTACTAAATTTAGAACATATTAAAACATTTTATTTTTATTCTCATTTCATTCTATTAATAATTATTAATTAATTAACTATAAATATATCTTGGGGCCAACCTGTGTAACACAGTCCTTGTAACGAAAATATTGTATGATTTTAAATTAGTAAATTCCCATAGTAACTAAAACATAGAAGAATGGTCTGATAGATAAAAAAAGACGCAATATATAATAATAGATATTTGTAATTCATATATACATATACAAATTTGTTAAGACGCAAAATAATTAAAGTATAATCATTTAAATAAACATAAAGCAAAGAATAAGCAGACTATATGTAATAAAGATAAAAAAGCAGACTTAAAAAACATTCATGAATAAAAGTGTATAATATATATAAAGTGTATAAAAGTTCACAATAACTAAAAACAGTGGTGCAGTTGAAGAAAGTAATTAAAGGTGGATGATTGGTCACATAATAGACAATTTTATTAATAAAATATGACAAAGTGGAAGAAAACATTTGTAATAGACAAACCATATAGTGAGCGTTTATATAAATGCACAGTACAGGCGAACTTGATCGCAGGACTGTTGAAGCTTGCGTTAATCATACAAGCCATGTACAGCTCTCTCAAGAAAAAAATGGCGATAAGTTAACTTATATCTGTGTATGGTGTGAAAGTAAAATTCATGAAAATGTGGTTTTTTGATGCAGGAGGATAATGGTTGATATGTTAAAGTGAACTTGAAGTGATACAAAGTTAGTGTACGCTTCGACATTAAAATCCGTCGAATATATTCGAAGTAACGTGAACTTATAAAAATACGACCACGAGGCGGTCTTTTGGAGTGTCGAAGTTGTGTGTGTGACTATAATATCCTTTATAATCCGATAAATCCTAGGTTAAAACACTTGTGTGAACAGTTTCGTGAGTATTAATGGCCATAATATTTAATAATATCAGTCTGCATTTCAAAATTTTAAACTTTTTTAACATGTAACTTCACTTAATTTGGTATTGCGTCATAACTTAGTAAACATAATTTGTAACTGGTATCTTGTATAAATTTTTGACAATTTGTTTTGTTTGTATCAAGATGATGATAAACTTGTTTGTACATAATTATTTTCATATAATGTGTGAGTAAAAACATAGTTGTTCCGCCACAATGTCTTGAATTCTTTCGTTTAGCCATGACCACCCATTTAGTTAGTACTTTGCAGTCAAAGACACACGACCTGAGAAATTAAATTTACAGTAGAATATTTTTAAAAGTAATTATATATGCATAAATAAATACGAGAACATGCAAATAGGTTATATGTGGATTATTAATTTTTTTTCATAAGAGTTAAGTGAAGAAGTTTTATAAGGTTTTACAAAGGAGGTTTTAAGGTGTAAGGTGGAGTTGTAAGTTGGAGTTAAGGTGAGTCACGTGGTGAATAATTTTTGTAATAGAGGTTGAAGAGTGAGGAGTGTTTTTTACGATTAAGGTTGTATAATGAGCGACGATTTTTAAAGGTGAACAAGTATATGAAGTGTAGGCGAGGTGAGCAATAATCCACATATAACGTTTTTATTAATCTGAACATTTTTTTTTATTTTTCAAGTTTTTCGACGACCCATCATTTTTTTTAACAGTTTAATCCATTTTATTTTTATTTTTGTAACCTTCCGTTACAAAAGTTCTCTTTAAATTGAAAAGGGGTAGACCCACATTGCCGCATTATTTACTCTCCTGTCAAACAAGTATTTTATAACATTCTAAAGGTGTCCAGAATCCTTTATTTTCCTGTATCTTTTAAGTGTAGGCTTACACCATCCGTTTTTTCCCTTCCGTTGCGTTATGATGGTGTAAACCTACACTAGCACAGCAATCTTACAATATTCCGAGACATCCCATTTTACTCAGCTTATTTTTCTGAATGTTACCAAAAGTTGTTCAGTTTTCTATGACAATTAGTTCAAAATATATACTTTTCTTATACAATTTTGTACATTAACTATAGGTATTTATTTATTAGGTACTAGATTTTACAAACATTTACTATGCATAATATTTTAGAGTTAGTTTCATTATACCCAAAATTTGATTAATTTATCTTAACCTTTTCTATACAAATTAAAGCTTCAAAAACCTTTTATTTCTTTTACTTCGTTATTTTAATTTATGCTCACAAGTTTTGTTGATATTGCATTACCTTTTTGGATTAACTATATTTAATTTCATTCGTATAACCCTTTATTTTCATCATTTTAGTTTTATTCCTTTTTTATAGACCATTTAGTTTAATGTTGTACTAGGTACCTAATTAAAATTTGAATGTTCAATGAATTATTCACATATTAATAATCATTTCCTTCACTATACATATATTATTAATTTATTTTCTCTATGAAATTCACAAATTGCACAAACTTAACTCAACAATTTTTAACATGTCGGTTTCTTACCCTAACACGCAGAGTTGTTGACCTTGAAAGCTTCATTTTCTTTGTTGCCAGGGGTTATTTTCTTTTTTCATTTTCTTAAGCTTTATTATATATTTAAATTCAATGTGATTTCATGCATTTGAGACTTGAAATTGACAAATATACTAATTTGGTTAATTTTAACCATCTCAAACCCAGGACATTAATGTCATACTGTCCCCAAAACTTACAACACTTTTTTTATCTCGTAAAGTTGATTATGTTTTAGAACTTTTAAAACAATTATTATTTTAGTATTGCAGCATTAATATTTTATCAACTTTGTCTATTAGCATGACCACAGTGATTGTCAGAAGCACAGGAATAAACAACTACTCAATTGAAACATAATATTGATATTATTAATAGAATAGTTTTTTTTGGTTCCAGCGCAGGGGCAATGAATCCCGTTATCACACTTGCAAGTAACTCAAACATCTGAGTAAAATCGCATCTTCGCAACTCACATTTGAATTAGAATTAGTTAAGCTAGTACTGAAGTTAATGGTCAACACAGGAAATTATCCATGCACATGATGGTGGTAACACTGCAACACTGCAAACAGGCGTCAGGCAGCATTCGGAAGCGTTCATTGATACTCTTTAATTTATGAATCTGGTGTCATTACTCACTACTCGCTACATTGTGTCTAAAGCAAATTTAGTCGTAGCCGCGTTTACACAATATAATTTGTGTTTGTGATTAGTTTATGATCAAGAGGCATGGAATGACCTGATATCAGTGAAGAAAGTCACACTAGGGCTTGCTAAGGTCAAAGAGGCGACAAGAATGTGTATCGATTGTGTTTGCCCTTTGAAGGATGGTAATTACATTGTTAAAGAGATAATACAACCAGAAAAATGAAACAAAGACAAATAAATATAGTAATACACCCATAAAACAAACTTATATTAAATACAGTAACCACCAACAAATAAAGTTTTCCCTTCACTGAGGTTCCATAGCTGTGCTGTAATATAATTAATAAACAAAATAAAATAAATAGTAAATACAACTTACATTCAATTGGTGCTACAAAAGCTGAACCACGTAAAAACTTTGACTTTATCATTTGGTTGTCAACTAATATCAGTATTTCTTCCACATTGCATAGCACTTGCACTCCAGGTTCCCTGTCAATGTAAGTATTTATTTTTAAATGTATTAAATATAAAATGTGAGATTGCACACTGATTAATTATAATTAATTGGTGGTACTAATTTCTTCACAAACCATTGAAAACTCTTTAAAATTGAGGTAGGATAGATGTCGATTACGGTAGTTTTAAATTTTATGTTAATTGTTTTACAAAATGATTTATATTTAAGTTTGTCTAGAAAGTTTTTGCCTTTTGTATTAACTTAATTTTCTTACTAAATAGAGTTTGAGTTTGATTTGTAAGATAATGTACTTAATAGAATAAAACATGAACACACATAATTTGTTAATAAGCTCAATTGCATTCCAACAACAATCTATGGTAGTTTAATTCTATTGTTAATAATCCTGTGTTGTGGTATACAGATTATTTATATTTTTTTACTGTGAAACAATTATCGAATTTGGAGTTATGATTGAACTGGTATTAAACAGTACATATAACTATTACAAATTTCATGATTGTGGCAGAAGTTTCTAGATTCATTATGTATAACAATCATTCAAAAATACTGTTTCTTTTAAATCCTAAATTACAATATTGTATTAATTTTGTATAAATTTTAAAACTGCTCATATTTTAATCCTGTTATTAAAGAAAACCGTAATATTGATTTTAATATACAGTAGGACCCCGATTATCCGGGGTTTACTTAAAGGGGCGCTCCACCATAATATTGATAAAAATGAAATAAAATTACAATTATTTTTTTCACATAGTTTTGTTCCCTGAGATTTTCTGAACAATTTGATAAATAATAAGTATAGATAATATGCTTATAATTAGTTTATTTTATCTAAAAACGAAACGCGTACATGTATATGCTCCAAATAACTGAGTCTTTTTCTAGGCCGTTTTCCGAAAGTTTTGTTTCTCACGTTTTCATTTACTGTGGCAGACATAACTCAAGTTGTATTTGAGAGCCTCATATTTTTATTTTTATTTTGAAGAGGACATTTCATTTTACAACCTGTAGTATGGATATACATTAGTTCCTATAATGAAGGTTTTAAGAAATGATTAAAAAAAGATTTTACTAAAAAATGTTATAAAAAAATTAAATAACATATTTTTTACAGAAATATTTTATATAATTTAATATCCATACTACAGGTTGTAGAATGGAATGCCCTCTTCAAAATAAAAAATAAAAAATGAGGCTATCTCAAATACAACTTGAGTTATTTCTGCCACAGTGAAGCCCAGTTAAATCCGTAAAAGTTAACCCCCCCCGGGGGGAGGAGGGGTGTTAGGATAAAACTTATGGAAAAGTCACTATAACCAACACTCATATTATAAAACATAAAATAATTAGGTTTGCTTTAAGAATAAAAAAAAAATTTTTAAAGGTGGAGTGCCCCCTTAACGAAACCCAGGTTAACCGCAACGATTGAGAAAAGTCGCATAGTAGTAGACATGCCACGGTAATAGCAAGAAAAAGTAGTTTACATAGTCATATAACCCTGTGCAAAGTTTATAGATGTTATCTGCTATGGTTTAAAAAATATTAAGCCGTACCCAGACTTTTTTGACACCTTGTATAAGCTAGGTAACAAATTGATAACAACCTAACATTTTAGAATAAACCTTAAGTTGTGAGTATAGCAGTTGTGGGAAGAATTAAAATCTATTAAAAAACTTTGTTCAGTGATAGTTTTTATTTTTTACTATTACTATTATGTCAATATTTTTTCTTTTTATATTACTACTTTTTTATTATTACTATTATAACATCATCACTTTGTACCTTTAGGGCTTAAAAAGGAAGGGGAGTGTAGAAAAGTCAACGTCATGATCCGGATTCGAACCTATTCAAATCCGAACCATGGTGTATCAAAACACTGTTGCTTAACCAACGGAGCTACTGCTACTCTCCTCTTTTAAAGTAAAATTTTCTCCGGCAAAGCTTCTGAATTCCTTATTTTGGCTATTCAGATTGCAAAATATGTCAAAGAGTGTCAATAATATCATTTTGTATGCTGAAATTATGCATTTCCTGGGTGCGGCATATAATTAAGGCTGATCACTCATGTCTACCCAACTGCAGAATAATATAAACTATACTATTATATAAAAATCTAATGGTGGCTTTCTGTGTGTGTGTTACTCAATCACGTAAAAACTACTGGAATGAGACATAGGCTAGAATTCATTTAGATTTAAGGGTTGAAACAACCCCTAAAACAATAAATATTTATTATTATACTTACCTTAAGACTAGAGAGCTGGAAATTTGTACATTTATTTTTTACAAGATATATATAAAAAGTCAACCATATTGTATTTTTTAGTGTACTGCTAATAGGTGAAATGTAAGAATCCCTAAAACAATACGAATTAATTATTATACTTCAAATTAAACTAGATTGTTGAAAATTGGTACATTTTTTTCTTACAATACATATATACTATGTAAATCATATTTGCATTTTATAGCGTGTTGCTAAGGGGTGAAAATGTAATAACAACCCCTATAACAATAAACATTTATTACAATGCGGCGAATCTTTATACTGTGTGCGGTACCTGCTAGTTATTTAATAAATTCATTTTTCCTATTATCCTGGTCTCTAATAGTATATAATAAAGTACAATACCTTTTATTTTTCCGCCAGTGACCTCTTTTGTTTCTTCTTTTGACACGTTTCGGGATGTTTGTCCCGTCATCAGAAAATCCTTTGTTAATTGGAGGTTGTTAAAATACATCAAAGCATAAAACAACAACACATTTAAAAAAACACAGTTAGTAGCAGTTACTAGCGCACAGTTAGTATGATAGCTCTCCTTATGGCTTCCGGACAACAAATTCCCGTTAAGCACCCATTTATACCCGCCTACCAAAAATTCACAAACCCGAAATACCTTTCAGACCTAATAAATTTCACAACTGCACCAGGTTTCAAAACCACAAAAAATGATTTGATATCATACGCAAAAAAATTGTTTTCAAAAATAATCACACCATCGATATCAGTCTCGATTTCGTTACAAAGTTAAAAGGTATCAAACTTTAACCCAAATACAAGCTCACATCTTTTGATACAACTATCCCATACACAAATGTGCCAATTCAAAAACAATAGATATTGTAAAAAATCTTATCACCAAGGCAAACTTTCTAACCTCTAGTGAAATCTTCCAACTAGTCGATGTATTACGAATTATATTAAAACAAAATTATTTCAAATTAAAAAAATATATATAGATGGATTACCTATTGGCTCACCCCTCTCTGGCAGACATATTTCTAAAACACTATGAAAATGAATGCTTGTTAATCAGTGTGAATAAATTCCGTAATGAAATAATATATTACACAAGGCACATTGATGACACCTTTACTATTTTTGACAGGACCTCGAGGTAAATTGAAAATGTAAAAAAACTTCTTATACAAAAAAATACAATTCACACTTGAAATCAAAAACGACAGCAGCATACATTTTCTGGACATTCAAGCAACAGGGTACATTCAAATTCAGTATTTTCAGGAAACCAACCACAACCTATATCACAATACACTCTGATTCACACCACCCACCATCAAAAAAATGGCAGCTTACAACAGTATGATTCATAGACTAATCACTATACCTCTAGAAACACGCGATTGCCAGGACGAATTAAACATATCGTCACAAAAAACGGAAACAAAGCCTGTACAATTGACAAGCTACTCTCAAAACACCCAAAAGACCTCCGAAAGAGAAAGCTAAGTCTATCCTTGTGTCAACAGAATACAGCAGCATTCTTCACAAGACAATCTCCTCCACCTTCAACAAAATAAATAGAACAATTGCCTTCCGCACTAATAACAACATTAAAAAAATATTCCACTCCCAAAACCCAAGACTGTTGGAAGATCAAACAGGCATCTATAAAATAACCTGCAATAGCTGGCACAAAATATATATAGGCCAAACGGGAAGAGCACTCAGGATATGTTTTAAAGAACACCAGACAAAAAAGACTGATTCAGGTAACAAATCCAATTATGGGTGACATTAATTGATGAAAACAACAATTACACGGACTTTGGCAGTAACTTTAAACCAAACCGGTAACAATTTGCTGTAAAGGTAAATTTATGAACGCTGTGGAAGAGTTTGTTATTTATAAGGCGTTTAAAGTAAAAAACAAAATGAACACCAATTACATGACCAATTAGTATTACATGACCACTTAAATTTTGACTGAAACACCCTATATGACACAGCGAAAAGAATCCAGGAAGCCCTTGGCAAATAGTAGTTTTCAGTGCGTACAGATAACAGACAGACAGTCATCGTCTGGTAACCATTAGATCTGACAATAACCTACTAACTGTGTTTCTTTTAATGTGTTGTGTTTCATGTGTTTGTGTCTTTTAATTTAATGTTTTGACAACCTCCAATCAACGAAGGGACAAACATCCCAAAACGCGTCAAAAGAAGAAACAAAAGGGATCACTGATGAAAAAATAAAAGGCATTGTACTTTATTATATACAATTACTATTTACTTCGCTTTGTTGCTGGCTTTAAAAACCACCATATTTATGTCATTTAACGGTCAATATACAGTATGCAGTATGCCTATTGTTATGTTTTGCAGGGTATAGTAAGAATATGTTTTAGTATTTTAGTTATTGGAAATAGTATTTTGAATGTTAAGGTTTTAACCAGTAAGACGGACAAGGAAGTACGGTATAAACACGGAAGTTGTAGCGAGGTCGCGTGAGGGTTCGTTAAACGCGGAACACGGAACTCGCTTTGCTTTGGTTTGTTTTAAGATGACAACAAGGAAGCTAGACGGGTTATAAAGTATAATCCGAATCTAGAATCTGGGGCCAGAGGATTGTGGTCGATGGGCCAGAGTGGAGTGGTCGGGTGACCAGTGAGGGGCTGCGAGTTAGGCCAGTCTGTTATTAAGTGTGAGGCCGGAAAAGTTGGGCCGGTTCGTCGTGCAAAGTGAGGCCAGGAAATCGAGACTTGGAATTCAGTTTCCGAGATTTGGACCACCGAGATACCTGTGAAGACATCAAACTAAGTGAGCAAACCAAAGTATTTCAGTCTAGTTAGAGTCACGTATTATTCAGAGTTTTGGGATCATTCAGATAAAAGTAACACGCTTTAGTTACCAACACCGTAATCCAGTCTGTCTTATAAAGGTCAATACCTAGTATAAGAGATGTATGTAGCATAAATGTGGCTAATGTATCAAATCGTATGTATCTCTATTATTAAATTGTATGAGTAAATACAGGGAAATAAGTATTACCACTGAACCGCTGATACATTGTTTTTATTGATCTGTCCCTTTGCTATTAACATAGTAAAGTGTTTTGTTTGAACCCGGGTAAGGCTATTAGAATTCCTAACCCTATCACTATACAAAAATGTGTAAATTGTATAAGAGACTATGTTGAGAAACTTAAAGGATTTGTTTGTATTTTTTCATGATCAATAAATGTATACAAAAAAAATCTGGTTTACATCTGACTCTCCCTCGTATGATAACATTAATATATTCATACTTACTGATTGAAACAAGAATTAAAAACAATACCGGTCCACTCTGATTGCATGCCGATTAGCTTGGACAAAAGTTCCAATTCCTTGCATGCCCCAACACTCACCACTTCAAACCTAAATGTGGTAAAACATGATAATGTACAGTTAATTAGTTGTGATGTAGATGTATCCTACTTGGTACTTCATAATAGTAAAATATAATACTTTTATTTTCTTATCTAATATTGTGTGGAAAAATCATTTTGATTTTAGAAACAAGTACACTAAAACCTCGTTTATCCGGTAATCGTTTATCCGGAAATTTAGTTTATCCGCAATGGTCCTCAGAAAAAAATAAAAGTTTTTGTGACAATACAACGTTAGTTGTGGCAGATCCCGTGCAGGGTGTCATTTATGGCACTGAGTGTACGGCACGGCGCAGCTGTGGGCAAACTTGACTGTATTACTCACGTCGTCACTGTCAGTCAGCCGCGCACGTCAATCAGGGACCGTACCACTTGTTTGTTTACTTCTGTTATATTGTCGTAAGATCAGCGTTGAGTTGAGACAGTCGAGTAAGAGTAAACCATATTGTTGCCGAGTGCAGTGACTTTTTAGATCACATTTCATTAATAATAATTGCGCAGTGACTTAATTGTGTTCAGAATTGTAATATCAGACAGTGAAGCAGAAGAACATTACCGATTTCTTTAAAAAAACAGTTTGTTTACTTTGTCTTATTTCTTGCAATAATTGAACTAATTTTTCTGTACTTACCAGTAGCGATTATTGTATATTACAATAAATGATTCATAAAAAGATGTGTTTTTATATAAAACCCCATGATATTTGGCTTATCCATAACTATACTGGTACATCAAAACCGGATAAACGAGGTTTTAGTGTATAAATGATTAACGATTTTGCTAAAATGTATGAACCAGGTACCGGTACAGAACAAATGTATTAACATTCTCAAAAAATACTCTAAAAGAACTTAACTCTTCTCCGACCAATTAAATTATATTTTGGTTTTGGTACTGCAATTGTTTTAGTGAAAAGTGGAAAAAATATGGGATGTACAAATGTATTCACTACAAAATTTGGCCTTACTTAGACAGATATTGGTATGTAGTAGATTACTCATTTCAAAGCTGAATGAAAATCGCTTAAGAAAGTCTTAGTACAAAGTGGTGCAAAATAAAACAAAATATTTAGAAATGGGAAGAAGAAGGGAAAGATCAATGAAAAGGTCACACCGCTTGTGAGAACTTCAGACAGTTTAGTTTTGAAGGAGGAACATTGAACATCGTGTCCATGCCGTAGAGCCATTCTTTACAAATAATGATTCTGTTGTTACTGTCCACCATTGAAATCTCAATGTTGCAAGTAACACATAGAAGAAATGTGGTTTGAACAAGATGCAGGCATAGCCCACATGGAAAGGACTTTTACGACACATCTTCAACAAATATTTCCGTACTTCAGGAATATGCATGATCTCGAAACTCTCGAGAAATAACTCAATTTCGTCTCAATCTCGTTGTGAAGGATACAATTAATTTCTAGGTTGTATTTTTCTCGATTTAGACATAACTTCTTCGATATGTTTTAAAATTATCTAATTTTATTTTTAGATTCTTTTTATAAACATAAGTTTTCAAAACAAATCAACAGGGAAGTGATTAGGATATCGCATACCTTAAGAAAAATAACTTGGCATAGCATAGTTTTATAAAACCTAGGACTGTATGTAAAAGAAATAACACCAATTAATTACTCAACTAAACAAATAACTGCCTATATAAACAAGCTTAAAAATGTATATATTGTTATGTTATATACAGCTTTTATTAATTAATAGTATTAAAAGTCAGCTGTTGAATGACAAACAATTTATTTGTAATAACGTTAATAAACTTAGTATTAATAGCAAATTGAAAGAAGGTTAACCTATTAATAAATACTCCCGATACACATTGTATATATTTTCTTTTAATGATTTAAAACAGTTTTTGATATGTCTTGCTTTCATCGTGAGATTACAATTTTATAGTTTACCCTTGTCCCTAAAACTCTACTCTTGCTCTTTCTCCGTTTCGATAAATTAGATTTAATAAATCTTGTTTCTCATTTATTCCTAAACCTAAACTCTTATCTCTTTCTCAATAATTTATAATGAAAAACTTCCTGTTCGTGCCTCGAAGTCAAAAAGTCAAGTTTAACCAAGAGCTAAGCTAAAATATGGGCTACAGCTCGTTTAGAGTTAAAAAAGTATATATTTATTTTCTCAATGTTCTTTTAAAATTTTGACTCTTATGGTTAAGTAGTACACACAAAAAATACTGAAATAATTTTAAACTTGTTTTAAATATTTTTTAAGAATTAAAAATTTTTTTAACAAAACGTAGCAGGATTTACAATTATTCAAAAACTAAATACAGTAGTACCCCTCTTAACTGGCCTATCCCATTGAACAACAGAGTTTTTTTTCTCTTACAGATTATATTACTGTAACGAATGACTACATAGTCATTGCTGTAACTTTCCGAAGTCTCAAACGTTGATTGTTTGACGGATATTTCCAGGAAAATAAAGTGGGTGACGCAATGTTAGGTGTGGAATGTTTTAGTGTTGTGGCAGGCAGAACAGGGGAGGGGGAGCGTGAGTTTGATTCCCCTCTTGCTTCTGCGGCAACTGTATTTTTTCTTAAAATCAATTGACAAAGCGGCATCCTCTGTTTCTTTTTCTTTCTCTGTTGCTTTGTCGGAACCTTTACTGAATTTCAAGGGAGCAAAATATGTAATATTTGTAACATATTGAGTAATATGTTGAGCAGCAAAAGGAATCGACGGCATTAGACGTGATTAACGTACGAAAATGGAGAGACTTGGCTTTAAAAAATCTTTGAAAGTTAAAGAACAGAAAAAATAACTGATTTTTTTAAACAATGATATAGTATATATGTAAATTCACTTTTAAAAGTTTATGTAACTTTAAAATGTTTAATTTGTTGGTGTTTGTTTACATATGTATGTACATAAAGTAAAATGAGTTGCAATAAAATCTTATTTGCTTGTTTATTTATGAAATATGTAGATTATATTTGAACAAAAACCTATTTTATATGGGAACCTCGGATCAACCGGCCAAACAGGTAACCGGCCAGAGTCTTAGTCCCAACCAGACCAGTTAAGAGGGGTTCTACTGCACATAAAAGCAATACTTAATGCTGTCTAAAAATAAAATAATTACATACTAAACTAAGAAAAACAAGAAATTATACAAAACTAAAACTTCGGAATGAATATCAGTCAGCTAGAAACAAGGAACAGCTGAGTGAAACAGATGCGTCTATAGGAGTAAGCAGCACTGAGAATACTCGCAATAGTGGAATCATTTGCTCTGGCGGCAGAATACTGACCGATAAGGCGTCACAGACATTGCTTATATTTTTGATTTGGTCTAAACTTACTCAAAGAACATCACTCAGCACTCTATCGGAAGTTTCGTGAACTATGGAATAATCTAACCATGTGTTAGAGTATTTGCGTTTAAAGGCGCTAACCACGCTTAGATATTGGGTCGTGTCGCGTTTAAAGGCACTAGCCGCATGTTAATGGTTAAAAACCCCTATTGTAATCTCACTTTATGGCAAC
>JAGFPH010000371.1:22293-38377 GCA_018207615.1 Philaenus spumarius
TAAATAATTGTGGAGATAAGATAGAACCTTAAATAATTGCGGAGATGCGATGGAGCCTTTAATAATTGCGGATATCAGTCGGAGCATTAAATAAATGCAAGGAACCGACTGTGTCTTAAATAATTGCGGAGATGCGATGGAGCCTTAAATAGTTGTGGAGATCTGATAAATGTATTGCTTTACTCAGCGACACTTCTTGATAAATGTCTTCCTGTCAGGACAGTAGAAGGCCGCGCATGCGCTGGACCATCCCTTCCCCAGCCCACCCTGTAAACTGTTCACATTTTAACGGTAGCCAAAGCTCAAGATATTCCGCGCGCAGTGTACTTGAATTTTGTACACAAGCAACTACCATTTGACTGGACTACAATGAGAGTACAATGTAAAGTACAAAATAAGGATAATATCAGTGCTACACAAACGTCCAGGAAAACAATGTTCCAGAGTTTACGCTTACTACACATCTTCACACGGAGAATGTGGATTCGCTTTATTTAGGCGTCTGTTTATCACTTTCTACGGGCTCTTACAAAAACTCATTCCCAAGAAATATTTCAAGCTTTACGAAAAAATATTTCTTTCCTATCATTTTGTAAATCCTAAAATTTTCTCGAAAATGAGTAGCTTATCCAATTTACACGATTGGTTCTGTAACAATGGTGGATTATCATTCCACGCGATACTCTTTCCCGCCTAATTTTGTTCACACTAGTTAGTCACACAATTATGGCGGGAGAAAGTTTCATTGTCGCACTTCCGCTGCTATCATAATCTCTTTCCATCTGCTCTCGTCCAAGTTTTGAATTTCCTCTTGTGACTCTAACTCGCGTCTGTCCGTGCACCAGTGTCAATGTCGCACCGCTATTGAGTAAACTAAAATAAAACCTTTTTGTTTGTTTATTCTAAAGCATAGTTGGATTGGTCTCGCACGACTTTCAGTAATAGTACACGAATGCCTGCACGTGACCAATAAGCACCTGGCATTCCGTTGTTGTGACGTGTGACAATAATTAATTCACAATACGGTTAATCAGGATTTCAAGTACACGCCCTCACTCGTGCTTGGGTAAATCGTAATATTACTGGATTATAACAGTAAGAACTACTAACCAGG
Source organism: Philaenus spumarius (assembly GCA_018207615.1). Lineage (NCBI taxonomy): Eukaryota > Metazoa > Arthropoda > Insecta > Hemiptera > Aphrophoridae > Philaenus > Philaenus spumarius. The sequence goes on from JAGFPH010000371.1 coordinate 23,408, forward strand.
AAAATACGACTGACATTGATCTGTTAAAATGCTAATTGTAAAACATAACTTAACAATAGGAAACATTGTCAACAATAGCTTATACTGCCATTATTTTATAAAATATATCATTTCTCAGTAAGGTTATATCTGAATTTGATAATAATCCACCACGCAGCTGAAACGCTGACGTGAGTTGAGCGGATTTCCAAAATTAAGTTTTAGGGTTTCAACCAACTATTTGGGAAATTTATTTGAATAGCTGCCGTGTGTGTACGAAATATATTAGTAGAATTTGATTGCACCAAAGCTTCCAGCTTCGGCTCACGCACCGCGTACAAACTCGGCAGTCGGCCTCGAATCAGAAGATGCTCCCACTGAAAAAATCCCCCACGCGGATATGAACCGGGTAGTTTTATGGTATTTTACGTTTTGATCGATTTTGGGGAACCAAGCGAGCTACAAGGTCTTGTAAACAAACAAAATGTTCAAAATAATATCCTACATTTATTTGCTTAGATAGAACTCTAAAAAAACTTCATTCTCGTACTAAAAATCTGAAACAATTGTTATTTCTCGACAAAAAACGTTGGCTAACGAACTCGTCCAAGCGACATAGCAACCAACGTGTGTACCAAATTTCACTTAAAACGCTGCCGCTAGAGTACGAACACATATATTATACATATGTATACAAAATTTCTAATAACACTACAAAACGTATTCTGGGGACCATGATCGGTGCTCATTTAATACTCCCGAACTTAGGTTTTCCTATGGAAATTCGCTAATAAATTACTTTGCTATAAAATTAAATAGTTTGTAAATTATTTATAATAAACTAGAGAATCGGTCAATCCTCCGTTATCGTTTGATTTAACTATATAAAAAATAATTCGACCACGCAACTGAACCGCTGACGTGAGTTGAGCAAATTTCCAAAATTAAGTTTATAGGCCTATGTTTTAGGGTTTCAACCAACAATTTGGGAAGTAGGTCTATTCACGACGGTGCTGAATAGCTGCTAAATGGTTAGCACGCCATTCCGCATATTGGGATTATCTTCAATACACAAAGCATTGCGTGCTTCGTACGCCAACCCCCGTATTGGGAGTATCTTCAACACACAAAGCATTGCGTGCTTCGCACGCCAACCCCCGTATTGGTAGTATCTTCAATACACAATGCATTGCGGGCTTCGCACGCCAATCCCTCCGTAGAATCCACCACATGGCTTTGAACCGGGTACTTCTATGGTATTTTATGTTTTGATCGATTTTGGGGGAATCAAGCGAGCTATAAGGTTGCGTAAAAAAAACAAAATGTGCAAAATAACATCCTACATTTATATTTTTTAGAAAAACTCATTCATTCTCGTAGAAAAAATCTAAAAAAATAATTACTTCCGGTAAAAAACGTGCTACCGATTGTTGGATTTTTTGGCTAACGAACTCGTCCGAGCGACGTAGACACCCGACAAGTGTACCAAATTTGATCCAAATCCTACTTAAAATGCGGCCGCTAAAGTGCGAACACATATATACGATTTTTAATGACACCCTAAAACGTGTTCTGGGGACCATGATCGGTGCTCATTTGCTACTCCCGACCTTGAGCCTTACCATAAGGGGCACTGCAATAGCTCATTTTTCCTATGGAAATTCGCTAATAATGACATATAGTTAGACTAATTCTTATGATCAGGGCAGGTGGTAGAGCACATATTAAACACATGTATGTATGATGTTAATGTGATTTATTTTACATGGGTATCCATCATTTTATCTTAAGTAATGGAATTTCCCAAAGTTTTTTTTATATCAGTTAAGAATAGTATTACACAAATTTAGCTTTATGGCCTGTAGGAAGTTAATGCAATTTACTTTGATTGCATCCGGGTAAATACACCATTTTAATCTGTTTGACTGGTGTGACCATATTATCTAAACAATTCTGGCTCTATAATGTGAGTAAATTGTGAAATGTTTAGTGAAATTAGTTGAGTAGTCTTTTAGGATATAGAAAAAGTAAGTGTATGAATTATTATTTATTTCAAGGGTAGTTATTCCATTCCACCCCTTTGTCTTAAGTAATCAAATTGCTAATGGTTATTATATCACTTGGAAATAATACTACATAATTTTAGTTTTAAATCTCATTTAAGGGCAACAATAATCAACGCCATCTTGAAAAGGGACCATGTGAGTTAAAACTTGTTTTCTAAATATCAACTCCTATAAAAGCGAGTGTACGTCCGTCATAACATACGTACATGCATACATACGTACGTACGTGAGTAGCATATAATATAACAGCTGATTTCACCCAACGTCTGTAATACTTAACAAACCCAGTGTAGAATATAGTTTGGGGTTATGTTTACAACTTCAATCGTTATAATTTCTTGTGACGTTGATTTTTTTTAAATATGAGTTATATAATTACAACTTTGCTATAATATACGTTATAATATTTGTTTTTAGATTAAACTGTATATAAATACAACCTTTTATCATCAATAGGTTTTTGTTTACACAAATTTAAAGAAGAAATACCTATTCGTTTAACTTCGGAAACATTCGTACATCTTCGTATAACATATAAACATATTCGATTATTAATTTCTACACTGTCATATTAATAACTTCTAAATCATTTTATATATCAATATGAAATAAAAAGCAATTAAAAGATAGTATTTTTATCTTTCTTTAAATATATAATAACGTATACTATTTAAATAAAAATGTTTAACAATTAGGCCTACACTGATTTGAATAAAAACCCCGAACAACAAAACAAGGAACAAAATCAATAACTAAACAACTAAATTGTAAGTTATGTTCACTAACCTACCCTTATGTACATTTCGTAGACATGGTCATCGTCTTAAGAGGGTTTTAACACTACTGTAGGATGATGACCATGTACGTATTAAAACATAACTTAAAATTTAGTTGTTTAGTTATTGCTTTTGTTCCTTGTTTTGTGGTTCGGGGTTTTTATTCAAATCAGCGTGATTTTGTCGCCACAGTGCTCTTTTATTTGTTTAATTAAATAGGCCTACAGTTTTTTAATCCTTATTATTGTATACATTTACCGAGTTAAAATTCCCCATCATCATAGTTACGTAGGCCTGGATAAGTATTCCTAATGTTGTTTTTAAATATATTTTTTTTAAATTACGTATTTTTGATGTGTGTATCTAATTAATCAGCCTGTGATTTTTCACGGGGGCTTACTAGTCTATACGTATAAAAGTCCTTTAAAACGATGTAACGCATAATATATGTTTACAATTGCAATTTCTTCAAACACGCCCGCTACCTCCCAAAATATCTTTATACATATTGTCGCTTGAAATTCTTGACTACAACCGAAGTGTTTAGTTGGTAAAACTTGCAGGCACAACATGAAACTAGGAAAAAACAGTTTTTTTTTAATACGGCCACTGAACCGTAAGCCTGAGAGCCTTAATTCACAAGAAGTTGGTATCTTTATTGCGAAATATCTGTTATCTAGCAGCTCTAACAACCGAGTACATGTGTTAGATCGAGATACAGGTTCTGCTCTATTTAGCATACACTTGTCCTTGACGAATCCTTCCAACTAGATTGATTCATCGACTTTCACAATCCTCGCAGATGCGCTCGACAATGTTTATTTTATTGTCCTTTGACTGCTTTTACTATATGATAACTTTCTACTCTATTATAGCATCTTCTTACAAGTGTGAGCTCGTCGTTTAAGGAAGGCCTACTAAATAATGCAAATAAAGAGTGAGAGAGTTGTAGTCGTTTGGGTGCGTAGGTCCTGTACGATTCAAGAAAGCATACTGGTATTGTTGTGTGTGACATCGATTATAGTGGAAATAAAAAATGTTTAAAGAAAAATGTTGGTGTAAAGAATTGTGTTTTAATCTATTGATCTTACGGGCAATATACTACATTACCTTGGTTTGGTCTTACTAGTAAAGCATGAGCTGTTGGGTTTTAAATTATTTTCATTTGATCAGAAACGAAATATTTTCCCTTTAAAATTTCAAACAAAATATAATAAAGTAGAATTCGTTATCTATTGCAATTGAAATAATTCGACCACGCAGCTGAACCGCTGACGTGAGTTGACCAAAATTTCCAAAATTAAGTTTATAGGCCAATGTTTTAGGGTTTCAACCAACAATTTGGGAAATAGGTCTATTCACAACGGTGTTGAATAGCTGCAAAATGGTTCGCACGCCATTCCGCATATTGGGAGTATCTTCAATACACAAAGCATTGCGTGCTTCGCACGCCAACCCCCGTATTGGGAGAATCTTCAATACACAATGCATTGCGTGCTTCGCAAGCCAACCCCACGGTAAAATCCATCACATTTCTTTGAACCGGGTACTTTTATGGTATTTCACGGTTTGATCGATTTTGAGGGAACCAAGCGAGCTATAAGGTCGCGTAAAAAAAACAAAATGTGCAGAATAACGTCATACATTTATATTTGTAGAAAAACTAAAAACACATTCATTCTCGTAGTTAAAATCTTAAAAAACCGTTACTTCTGGTCAAAAAACATGCTTCCGATTGTTGGATTTTTTTGGCTAACGAACTCGTCCGAGCGACGTAGACAACCAACATGTGTACCAAATTTGAACCAAATCTGACTTAAAATGCGGCCGCTACAGTGCGAACACATATATACATGTATATATGATTTTTAATAACACCCCAAAACGTGTTCTGGGGACCATGATTGGTGCTCATTTGCTACTCCCGACCTTGGGTCTTAGCATAAGGGCCACTGCAATAGTTAATTTTTCCTATGTAAATTCGCTAATATTCGATCACGCAGCTGAACCGCTGACGTGATTTGAGCGACTTTACAAAATGAAGTTACATGTTTTAGGGTTTCAACCAACTGTTTGGGAAATTGGAATAATCACGAAGGAACTGAATAGCTGCCTACTTCGTAGAATATGTTGGCAACTCAGCCTCCAGCATTCGCTTCGCTCGCACCAGACAAACTCCCATCGACGTCCTTGGATCAGCTGATACCTCCATGTGGATTTGTATAGGGTACTTACGTTTTGATCGATTTCGTGCAAACCAGAAGGGCTTTAAGTTCGTGTAAAAAATGTAATGATCAATACTTAATATATATAGTTTTAAAGACACCCCAAAACGTGTTCTGGGGACCATGATCGATGCTCATTAACCACTCCTGAACTTAGGTCTCATCATAGGAGGCACTGCAATAACTCATCTTTCCTATTGCAACTCGCTAAAAACGGAAATAAAAGAGTTAAAATACAAACAAAATATTTAACTTGTAATATATTATTATTACCAATCACAAAACATTTCAGTCTCCAAAAAATGTGCTGTTATTCATTTACAGAATAATTTTGTATCACAAATTATAGTTTATAAAATGTTTGAACCGATGTTAAATAGTCTATGAATTTACAAATACATTCGACATGGTGTACTATCGGACTGCAATTGCACTTCATTAAATCCAGTCGTACGGCGGATCGTTAGCGATCCACTGAATAGCTACGGGGTAACATATGGTAAAGCGTACTCGTGGGATAGAGAAACCGGATCATAGAACACACAGACAATTTATTGTATTCGAAGACAATGATTTACTGCGACAAATCTGAGATAGTATTATTGTGTTGACATACTTAGGCCATCCGCAATGTCTCGGCTTCTAATAAAAATCATGCAAATAGAACGCATGCATATTCCTCAGTAAAGGAAGATTAAACATGTCAACGTACAGTGTCACTACCATCTATGGACTGTGGACTGGTCGCAGGTGGTGAAGGGAACACGACCTACAGGGACGTCTGTCTAATCGGAACTTCCTTGAACTTCATACACTAAACGTGTTAGACACCTTTGTTATAGTTCCACTATATGTGTAAACTAGTTGACCCGTGCGAATATTTCGCAAGTTAGGAGTAGGCCTACTTACCAGGAGTGACTTGAGTTGACCGCAGCTCTCCAAGTGGCAGATCTGTACACTACTAGCATTGAGTTTGTGTGCGTTTCATTCTTCCGCTAGCAAATATAGGGCAGCTTCATAAAGGTGGTAACTACAGAATCACAGACGTAATCCTGAATGTAAACGTACTGAAATGCGCATTTCTGGCGGCCGCATTTTAAGTCCGATTTGGTTCAAATTTGGTACACATGTTGGTTGTCTACGTCACTCGGACGAGTTCGTTAGCCAAAAAAAACGCAGAAGCACGTTTTTGACAGGAAGTAACTATTTTTGAGATTTTTCCCACGAGAATGAATTTGTTTTTGAGTTTTTTCTACTAATATAAATGTAGGATGTTATTCTGCACATTTTGTTCTTTACGAGACGTTATAGCTCGCTTGGTTCCACCAAAATCGATCAAAACGTAAAATACTATAGAAGTACCCGGTTCAAAGCCATGTGGCGGATCCTACCGTGGGATTGGCGTGCGAAGCACGCAATGCATTGTGTATTGAAGATACTCCCTAAATGTGGAATGACGTGCGAAGCACGCAATGCATTGTGTATTGAAGATAATCCCAAAATGAGATATGGCATGCGAAGCACGCAATGCTTTGTGTATCTTCAATACTCCTAATATGCGAAATGGCGTGCGAAACATTTTTCAGGTATTCCGGACCTATTTCCCAAATTGTTGGTTGAAACCCTAAAACATAGGCCTATAAACTTAATTTTGAAAATTTGCTCAACTCACGTCAGCGGTTCAGCTGAATGGTTGAATTATTTTTCTAGTATTCCTCCGACAGCAACAAGTTGATGTGATAACCACCAGAGTGCAGGCTAAACACTCGAGTAGGAACATACAGTTTGCGTGTACATGCTTTCCACAATAACGTAGATTTTTTCGTCATAAATTATCCAAAACGATTGAAATTATATTTGAAAGGTAACTAAGTTTCGAATGCGGTGATCTTTTTACATTTTTACTTTCTCCCCCTATACCATAGTATATGGAGAAAGTATTGTATTCGTCAAAATTTTCGAGTTTGAGTTTTTGGTGGAAATATCCGTTTTGGGTCCCCCTGAACCTAAAAAAGTGGTTTTCGGAGTGATGTCTGTGTGTGTGTCTGTATGTGTGTCTGTGTGTCTGTGTGTCTGTGTGTCTGTGTGTCTGTGTGTCTGTGTGGATGTTATCAGACCTAGAGCCTAAACCAGTCGTCCGATTTTGATGAAATTTGGTATGGAGGTACTAATCCACGGTATCTCCAGGCGTTTTTTTCATTTTTGTGAATTTTTTATTTTTAAGGGTAATTTTCCCATAAAAACCCATAAAATAACGGAAAAATTAACTTTTCTCAAAAACGGCTCTAACGATTTTGATTAAAATTTTATAGTTTATTAGGGACCTAAAGTACTATAAACTGTAAAATTTTAATCAAAATCGTTCGAGCCGTTTTTGAGAAAAGTTGATTTTTCCTTTATTATATGGATTTTTATGGGAAAATGACTGTTAAAAATAAAAAAAATCACAATAAATTGGTAATAGTATTTTTTTATTAAGTTTCTATAATGCGGGAGAAAGTATGTGTCAGTTTCCTGATACCGTTTATTCATATTTGTATTATTGAATAAGAAAAACAATTGCAAACGTTGATTTTGAGTTGAGTCAAAGAACAAATTAGTTAAAAACAAAATTTTAAAACTAAAACATATCCACATTCGGACTGTCCTAACCTTTAAAATGACACATTCAGAATAATTTTCTGATCATTATCATTCCAGTATTCTTATTACCTGTTTAACATTGCTCTTATAAGGAGTTGAAATTCACGATGGTGGCTGGATCTGCCGAGCCTTAATACATTGATTTAATTAAGTAAATTGCATTTATTTATTTACGTTTTTTTAATTTGATTGATTTGAGTGATAGATTAAACTTGCATATAGAATGTAAACGATCTAACAGCTGCCATGTTAGTTAAACATATTGTTAATAGATGGCGCCTTTCATTAGGAATCGTATGAAGGTTTTTTCACAAATTTATTTAACGAAAACTTAAATTTCAAGCTATTTGTCTATTTTTCGTCAATAGCGGGGAACATAAGCTTTACAATGATGTTTGAATCATACATTTTGATGATGAATTAATTAAGGGAGATATGGTATTGCCACAAAAAAACGCCTTTGAGAAATAATATAAAATTATAAGGATAGATGTGGGGTTAATTTGGAAAGCATGTATATAAGTACTCAGTGTAGGCACTTTAATACAGGTTGGTACGCGCTTGGACTGACACGTTGGCTGTATAGGTTTATGTACAGATTCAATAGTTTTAATACAAATAGGTTGAGTACAGAACGTAAAGCGAATAAATAATGAAGAAGCAAAGTAAATACCACAAGAATTGAACAAATCTTACAATAACGTAATCGTTTGTGAATATAGATATACTTCTGGATATATTTAAATCATTATTTTAAAACAAATTTTACATTACTTTCTCACTATACTATTGGATAGAGAAAGTATAGTGATCGCAAAAAAAATCGATGTTGAGATTTTTGTGGAAATATCCGTTTTGGGACCACCTGAGTCCAAAAAAGTGGTTTTTATAAAATGTCTGTCTGTATGTCTGTATGTATGTCTGTATGTATGTATGTATGTATGTATTCAAAGCTAGAGAGAAAACTATTCGATCGATTTCAACCAAATTTGCACCAGACATTTCCAGTACGCCTGTATAGATGCACGAAAAAGGGTTTTGAACAATTTTGAAAAACAACCCCCTTTTTGGCCAAAAAACTCCCAAAAAATCAGTTATTATTTTTTTATAAAAAAAAACGGCTCTAACGATTTTGATAAAATTTGGCTTATTTGTAGCCTTTAATGTGCCCTACCGTGTACAAAGACCCGCATCTTTCTAAAAATTCTCGTTTAGCTAATAATAATAACTGATTTTTGGGGGTTTTTTGGCCATAAAGAGGGTTGTTTTTCAAAAATTTTTAAAACCTTTTTACGTGCATCTATAAAGACCTAATTGACGTGTTTGGTGCAAATTTGTTAGAAATCGATCGAATAGTTTTCTCTCTAGATAATAATAATATTTATTAGTTAATCGCCTACTTTAATAAAAGTATACAAAGCTAGAGAGAAAACTGTTCGATCGATGTCAACCAAATTTGCACCAGACATGTCCAGTACGCCTGTATAGATGCACGAAAAAAGGTTTTGAAAATTTTTGAAAAACAACCCCCCTTTTTGGCCAAAAACCCCCCAAAAATCAGTTATTATTTTTTTATAAAAAAACGGATCTAACGATTTTCATAAAATTTGGCTTATTTGTAGCCTTTAATGTGCCCTACCATATACAAAAACCCGCATCTTTCTAAAAATTATCGTTTAGCTAATAATAATAATAATAACTGATTTTTGGGGGTTTTTTGGCCATAATGCGGGTTGTTTTAAAAAATAATTCAAAACCTTTTTACGTGCATCTATAAAGACCTAATTGACGTGTTTGGTGCAAATTTTTTCGAATTCGATCGAATAGTTTTCTCTCTAGATAATAATAATAATATTTATTAGTTAATCTCCAACTTTAATAAAAAAACTCTCCTACCCCACCCTACAAGTCACAGTGAATCTGTTTAGTAATTTAAATGTGTTTGTAAGAAACTATGTGCCAGTTCCTGGTACCGTTTATTTTATTTTATATAGGGAGATTTAGAAATTTTAAAAATTCGTGAAACACGGTTTTAGTAACAACACAATTCGACCACGCAGCTTGAACCGCTGACGTGAGTCGAGCGAATTTACAAACTTAAGTTTTTACGTTTTAGGGTTTCAACCAATAATTTGGGAAATTGGTCTAAGCACGAAGGCGCTGAATAGCTGCCTTGGTGTATGAAATATATTAGTAGAATTTGTTCGCACATCAGCCTCCAGTCCTGGCTCAAACGCTTCTTCGTCCCGCTCGCTTTGCGAGTTTGCACCTCGGCCGTGTGGCCTCGTATTATGGACTGCTCCGCAGTGAACAAACTCGCTTTTAATGGTACTTTTATTTGGCCCTTTTCAGGGCCGCCAATAAAACTAATTCAATTCGTTCTGAATACATGGTTGGTTGAACTAAAACAAGCATAACAAAATTAATTCTAGTAAGAAAACAATATGTTATGGCGTTACGTTTGCAGGAGAATCAGACGGGCTATTTGGTCGTGTAAAAAACTACTCGTATATACGAACGACTTAGAATAGCAACGTGTGTACCAAATTTGAACAAAATTAGACTTTCAAAGCGGCGTTAGAGTGCAAACACATATACAGAGTGTTCATAAAGTCCCTTTAATCCCATTTATTATTTTTGTTGTTGAAAATAAGTTAAAAAAATGTTGTATATATCCATAACAGGACACATTTTTTGACATATCTGACCCTCTATGATTTTTGGGGGCTTGAGAGGGTTAACAATTTCAAATGTAACGTTAGGTCTCTTATTAGAAGAGAAACAGAATGGCGCAAACTAGAGCTTAGTGTTTTGCTTCGTTTCAAAGTAGAGGACAATCAAAGTTGTGGTAAATGATACTTTTATCATAACATTAAAGCAGGTTATTAATTTGCTAATATGAAAAATAAGTAAGTTGTAGGTTGAGGTTAAATGTAACACATGTAAAAAATATAAACTGTAAATAAATTTAGTACAGTAGGTACCGCTAATTATTTTTCTGAGTTTCTATGTGCACTTGAAAAACTTTGGGGGAAAAATGTAATTGGAACCGGGAATACAACCTTTGCTCCTGACTTTGTCTACTGTATGCGTAACTGATAAGTACCACTTTTCATGTACTGATAGGGTAGCAATACTTTCCTCATTTTGTTTCTGTTATTTATTGTGATAGCACTCTGTTTTGCCTTTTTACAGATGAAGACAAGTTTGAAATTATTTTTCACGGAAAAGAACCTACTTTGGTGTTATATTAAAAATATAATTTTCCAGAACTTTTTTTGTCAATTACTTTCTTACTAAGCTCTAGTTTGCGCCGTTCTGTTTCTCTTTTAACAAGATTTTCAATGGTGCATTACACGAGCTACCTTTATATTTGAAATTATTACCACCGGCAAAGCCCCCCAAATCATAGAGGGTCAGAAATGTCTAACAATTTGTCCTGCTATGCAACACAAGATATATACAAAGTTTTGTTAACTTATTTTCAGTACCAAAAATAATGAGTGGGGTTAAAGGCACTTTATGAACACTGTATACATATACATATATTAGCACACATTTATTGACACCCCGAAACGTATTCTGGGGACCATGATTCATGCTCATTGACTTCGCCCGACCTTAAGTCTCACCATAAAAGTATCTACAATTTACAGCTCTTTTTTCCTACGGAAATTCGCAAATAAAACAAACACACATAGTGCTGCTATATTGCCTATCTTACCCCTTTTCTCACCGTTACATTCCATACTGCAACGTGGTACTGTTTTTCCTTTTCCTGAAAAGTAAGGGTTTTAACATATGACATTTTCCAAGTACACAATGTGTACAATTAATGCAAAGATACATTTCTATTGCAAACCAGGAATGAGCATCGACAGTCAAATTCGGCAGTAACCATCGATGTGACAATTATATCGACCTGAAAACATCGATGTATTTTAACGGTAAACATCGATGTATATTTAAAAAGTCATGGCATCAGAAAACCTATTACCCTTTTTTTAGTTAAAAGAAGGTTGATATCCATTGCTTCTTAATTTTGAGTTATAAGACATACGCCTTACAGAATAACATTCCCTATATTCTTTGTAAATTTCTGAAAAAGAGAGTTAGTTGTTGGATATTTATTTATAAAATTGTTGCTAAAACTTTACTTAGGCCTAAGACAATAATTCCTGAGGTGAAAGGAACATTAACAATCAAAGTAACCAAAGTAACAGAGTTAACACATTCACTGCTGCGCAAATTTCGTATTTCCTATGCTAGGACCTGACCTTTTATTTTTTATATTTATAGCTTAAAGTGTAGAAATTACTTTATTTTTTATGTTTGAACCTTTCTTCGTAATAATCACTAATATTTTGAAACGGACGCACATGTGCGTCCATAGCACATAGGCTTAAAATTGGCATACCGGGGGTGGCGTGCGAAGCACGCAATTCATTGTATATTGAAAATTCTTCCAATACTTGGGTTGGCGTGCGAAGCATGCAATGCACTGTGTATTGAAAATACTCCCAATACTGGGGTTGGCGTGCGAAGCACGCAATGCATTGTGTATTGAAAATTATCCCAATAATGGAGTTGGCGTGCGAAGCACGCATGCATTGTGTATTGAAAATTCTCCCAATACTGGGGTTGGCGTGCGAAGCACGCAATTCATAGCGAATTGAAATACTCCCAATATTGGGGTACAATGCACTGTGCGTCGACCGCTTCTCATAGAGTTCGGTGTCAAGCTCACATGTGCTTAGCAGTGAACGTGTTAACTAATCGATACAAAACGTAAATATTACATTTTATATATGATGTTGATTTCTTATTGAAAACATGTTTCTGTTCTTAATTAATGTCAAACTCAGTATGTCAATTCATGATTAATTTAACAAAAATAAATGAACAGAAAATACTTTAAATATTTAAAAACATCGATGTCGGGAGAGTAATCGATATAGAGCAATAATCGGTTGATTTCCATCGATATAAAATACATCGATCATCGACATGAAAACAGCGATGTTTTGAAAACATCGGCCATCGATGCTCAACCCTATTGAAACGATAAACAACACATGTATTTCTCAACTGTCTTAGGTTTTATTATAATAGATCCGTTATAAAAATGTGCTTCCTGGATCCTAACTCAAGGGAATTGTGCAACGAAATGTTTAGCTTGTAAACCAGTATCTCGGAACCTAATCTATAGACATCGGTAGTGCAGCGTTCACGTCCAGTAGTTTATCTCATCGCATACCTGTAACGCATCCGCATGCTGAGACTATATAATATATCGTTCTTGTATATAGTCCAACTATCAACATATTGCTGAAACTGGTTGCCTTGCTTGTAAAATCTGACTTATTAATTAATTATTTAATTAGAATTATGAAGCCTCTAGGTCGCTACGAGCTACGTACTCTCGGCCTTTGATCCTCGTTAGCCGTGTAACAAGTTGATAAACAAATGTTGCACATGTCAGTCATAAGTTGGTTAACAAGTTGATCAATTAGCCGTCTATCCATCGGGTGCGTGTGACCTGACCTATTTCTCGTAGTGACGATAAAATGTTTAGCATAAGTAATCATTTATCATACATTGTGGGTATAGGATTGCACGTGACGCTTTGGCATTCTTATTCCAGTACTCGTCTGGATATAGGCCAGTTCTTGAAGACTAGTATCGTTTTACACTTATTTCCTTAATATATATCTTAATAAAACTGTTCCATAAATAATATAACCATGGATTGTAAGTCTGAAACCGTAATCATTATCTGTTTATTAGAAGTTAAAAATAATACCTGCTAAACTTTAGTAATTAACAAGCGAACTATTTGCTCTTCCTGTCCCCCACTGAACAAATGTATTTAACTAGCTGACCCGTACGGCGTTGCCCGTGGTAGTTGCTATTTTCAGTCTTTTTAACGTAATTATTGTATTATTTTTAAGTGTTCAGTCAGTCAGTGGTATTTGGCTTTTATATAATATATATATAATAGTTTTATCTATATATATAAAAGCGAAATACCACTCACTCACTCACTGACTCACTCATTACGATTTCTCAAAAACTACCAAACGGATTTCAATGAAATTTAGTACGTAGCTTCCTCTAGGGCCATAGGTGCTCACTAAGAAAGGGTTTGAAAAAATTTGAAATTTTAAGGGGGGTTTGGGGGGATCAAAGTTATTAAAAAACAATTTCTTCAAAACTACCGAACGGATTGGAATGAAATTTGGAATGTAGTTTCCTCTAAGGCCATAAGTGTTAACTAAAAACGGGTTTTAAAAAATTGGAAATTTAGGGGGGTTTGGGGGGTAAAAATTACTAAATCACTATTTCTCCAAAATTACCGAACAGATTGGAATTAAATTTGGTATGTAGCTTCCTCTAGGGCCATAGGCGCTCGCTAAGAAAGGGTTTAAAAAATTCGAAATTTTAGGGGTGTTTGGGGCATCAAAGTTATTAAATTACGATTTATTCAAAACTACCGAACTGATTGGAATGAAATTTGGTATGTAGCTTCCTCTAGGGTCATAGGTGCTCACTAAGAAAGGGTATGAAAAATTTCGAAATTTTAGGAGGGGTTTGGGGGGATCAAAGTTACTAAAATCATAATTTCAGATCTTTTATTATTATGACAGTAGTGCTTTTATTATTTAAGATCTATATATATAAAAGCCAAATACCACTCACTGACTGAACACTTAAAAATAATACAATTACGTTAAAAAGACTGAAAATACCAACCACCACGGGCAACGCCGTACGGGTCAGCTAGTTCTTATATATAGCAGGAATACTCCTAAAACATGCGAAATATTCGCACGTGTCAGCTAGTATTATATATTTACGGAAATTAAGCAATTTACTTTATTTAATGTTTGAAAAGCAAGGTCAAGGTCAGCTCATGCAAGTAGGCCTAATTCTTTAACAATTCGTATGTAATAATACTGATACAAGCGATGTAGTGTTCGTAGGCTATAACGTTTTAAAACGCAATATGCTAAAATCCTATTATCACAGGTTTATTGCCAATATAGTACACGTGGTATGTACAATTTAAAGGAAAGCGAAAGTAACCGTGGCCTATTCGAAATGAAAATATTACGGTTATTATATAGTTGTAAACTTTCTTCTTTCTAGTGTCGCGCAGTGGATGTCGGGAGATGGTCTAATCTAACCGATACTAGTATTCGCTTTCATATTTATTCAGTTTACTTTCTCATGGAGTAGTTGAAGAAAAACGAAGAAACTGTTTTTTGGTTAGTTTAGGCT
>JAGFPH010000371.1:48377-93257 GCA_018207615.1 Philaenus spumarius
TGTTTTAAGCTTATTTGAAAAATTATTTTTAACTTTTTAGTTTGATAAGCTCTAAAAGCGTGTTTTTTAGTGTTTTTAAACTATATTTATATGTACATACTATACTAGAGGAGAGGGCTTCCTCCCTGCTCAACAACCCGTAATGTGACTCGCGGTGAACCAAATGCAAACAGATTATTGTATACTTTGTTATTTCACTGTAATGAAGATTGATAAGGCAGAGACTTCTTATTTTTATATATAAGAGAGACAATTTTCAAGTTACAGAATATGATTAAAATGTGATACGGTAGAGCATTATATCAAACTGGTTAAATAGGCGTGGTAAAGAATAGAGTTAGCATAATTTTATTAGTGACTAGGGGAACCTCTGCATGCTCCGCACGCCACCCATTGGAACCTTCTAAACGCATATGTTATGTTTTCTTTATGATAAAGATGTAGCTTATAAAAATAATCCCAAAGCGAAGATGGTAAATAATGTTAAAGGTTCTGTTAAATATAAACCTAACCTGAAAGTTAGAAATACATATAATTGTTTTAAAGTTTAAAATCAGCTGTTAATGAAAATACTAGAGCAACAGCTGATTACTATCCCGATACTAAATATATTTCATTATTATTTATTATGGCCGCTCATTACCGTAAAATAATAATTAGTATGGTTGTCAAACCAAAAATTGGTTTAAATTAATTTATCAGATTTCTTAATATTAATTTTTAAGTAAAAATTACATAGACATACGTAAGGTAAACTGAACAGAATATACCCACGGTTATGTGACGTTTTACATTTCTTTAGACCCAAGGAACAATATCCTGAAGTTTGTGCATAGAGTTCGGATACACCCTATATATGAAATACTGTTACTTTTGCTTCATAGCACTAATTTTAAAATTTGCTTTTTAGTTTAAGTTTGAACGGACTCTATGGTATTTATAATAATTACGGTGACCCACTAGTAATAAATTAAAGAACAAAGAAAGCACAAAGGAGGACATTCATTGTGAGGGTTTTATCACGCACAGTCGGTTCTTGCTTATGTGCATAGTTTAGTTCAGTTATCAGAAATATATTAAACTTTATTTCAGCAAACCTTTTGTTTGTTAAAATGTTATTGCTGGTAATTAAAAACTTCATGTGTGGAAACCGACCTGTTGCACATTTTATTTAATACTAGCAACTCCGCCCCCCTGCTCGGTTCGCTCACCAACCCCCGCAGCGAAGCAAATGCAAATAGATTATTGATATTTTCACGGGAATAATGATTCATTAGGACAGATTTTTTTACTAAAAGAGAGGTAACTTTCAAGTTATAAAATATGACTAAAATGTGATACGGCAAAGTAATATTTCAAACTGGTCAATTGGGCCTAGGTAAAGACTAAAGTTGGCTTAATTAACGAATTAAGAAGAACGAGCTATTACAGTGGCCCTTATGGTAAGACCCAAGGTCGGGAGTAGCAAATGAGCACCGATTTGGGGTGTCATTAAAAATCATATATATATATATATATATGTGTTCGCACTATAGCGGCCGCATTTTAAGTCCGATTTGGTTCAAATTTGGTACACATGTTGGTTATCTTCGTCGCTCGGACGAGTTCGTTAGACAAAAATCCAACAATCGGAAGCACGTTTTTTGACCGGAAGTAACTATTTTTTAGGTTTTTCCTACGAGAATGAATTTGTTTTTGAGTATTTTCTACAAATATAAATGTAGGATGTTATTCTGCACATTTTGTTTTTTTAGGCGACCTTATGGCTAAAAGGTCAACGTATTGGGAGTATATTCAACACACAAAGCATTGCGTGCTTCGCACGCCAACCCCACGGTAGAATCCACCACATGGCTTTGGACCGGGTACTTCTATGGTATTTTACGTTTTGATCGATTTTGGGGGAACCAAGCGAGCTATAAGGTTGCGTAAAAAAACAAAATGTGCAGAATAACAATCCTACATTTATATTTGTAGAATTTAAAAAAAAAAAATTAATTCTCGTAGGAAAAAACTAAAAAAATAGTTACTTCAGGTTAAAAAACGTGTTTCCGATTGTTGGATTTTTTTGGCTAACGAACTCGTCCGAGCGACAAAGTCACCCAACATGTGTACCAAATTTGAATTAAATTTGAACCAAATAGGACTTAAAATGCAGCCGCTAGAGTGCGAACACATATATACACACATATAATATATATGATTTTTAATGACACCACAAAACGTGTTCTGGGGACCATGATCGGTGCTCATTTACTACTCCCGACCTTGGGTCATACCATAAGGGCCACTGCAATAGCTCATTTTTCCTACGGAAATTCGCTAATAAGTAAACAAATCTGTACGTCTGATATATTTCCGAACGTACACTTTGTATCCAACCAATAATTTAAGCAATAACATCCTGTTTTTAGCAATTTTCTGAAAACGAGTTCGCAGACAATTTGAGTTATTAAATCAATTCTGAAATTAATCTTCAGCGGGAATAAACGCAGTAATACGAAACGATTCTACAATTTGTTTTGGTCTGCCCACTGACGGGAATCGTGCGGGAATCTTTCGTAGGTCAAGTTCATGAGGCAGTGTGAGGTTACGAACTTGAAGCTGCGAGCGCCTGCAGCATCAACCTTGACCATTTTACGCTTTACCGTTTTCATTTAATGAATTATTTGCAACCGAATAACATTATTTACAGCTCCTCCGTAGTTATCGCATCTTATATTTAAAATTGATTTACAACTAGGGGAGAACCCTGCGCGCTTCGCACTCCAACCACCTTCTTCACTTAGCTTACACAATTAATTACGGCCGACATAATTTATCCTACAATTCAGGCATTATAATCAGGAATAATTTAGTATAACAAAAACAATAAAAGCTCTTTTGAGTCATGCATATTTGGAAACAGTACCTAAATGAATATATTTCATTACTTATTTTGTTTTAACATTGTATAATCAGCCTTAATTCTTAAAGGAGGTTTAGTAAGTTAAACTAAATAATGTTTTATATTAATACAAAATGAAGTCAATATCATCCAGCAATCGATATATACTAGGGGAAACTCCTGCGTGCTCCGCACGCCAACCCCGTTGAAACCTTCTATACGCATAATCATGTTATGTTTTCTTTATAATAAAGGTGAAGGATTAATAATAACCTAAAAGCTAAGATGGTAAATAATGTTAAATGTTCAAATCGAATTATTCAGCATATTTTACAACAGCAGTTTTTAGAAATGTTAAAAGAACCAGTGAGGCTCATGTTTACACTTTAATAAAAACATAACCTAAAAGTTAGAAATACAAATAATTGCTTCCAAGTGTGAAATCAGCTGTTAATGGAATTATTAGAGCAAACAGCTGATTACTGTATCAATGATAAACATATTTATTTTTTATTTAGTATGGCGCTCCCATTGCCGTAAATATTTAGTATAGTTTGTGTTGTTTTTACGTCTGAAAATGGAGTTGTTTTTCATAAAGTATGTAAAAACAAGCGTGTATTCAAATAAAACTTTGGGTCAAAATTTCAAAACAATCGGTGAAGAACTTTCGGAGATTTAAGATTTTGAATAAACGAACATTTATATTTTTATTTCTATAGATTAATTCATATTGACATATTCTTAAATTTACCTTAAATGTTTTGAAGTTTATAGACAGAGCAGATGTTTAGAAGGACATGATTTACAGTAACCTCTCGTGCTTGAAACAACTTTGGTGGAGCCGCTACTTTCACTGATATTTACACCTCTATCAATCTTCTTTCTGGTCATCTCTTTTACCTTTTACTTAAGTTTGAATTAATCGTGCCTCCTCTTCATTTGTTTTCTCATTCACGTTTTCTTCTTCGCAGTTTTTAAATTCTTCACATTTAATACGAAGGCGTTATATAAATAAATAAATGGTACCAGGAACTGGCACATACTTTCTCAGAAACATATTTAAATTATTAAACAGATTCACTGTGACTTGTAGAGTGGGGTAGGAGAGGTGATTTTTTTTAATTAAAGTAGGAGATTAACTAATCTTATATACTAAACAAACTTTTGCAAAACTAATGACAGTGAGCCTGACCGTACTACTGGACCGATTTACATGCGGGTTGTACCAAAACAAAGGTTAGCGGTCCTATATGTGCAGGTTTTATTTGTATTTTGAAAATATTTATGTTAATTGGGTAAAAAATGGAAAATAAACTTTTCTTATGGAGATTTAACATGGGGTAAAATTTCAACTTTGCACTTCTTTGAAGAGTTCACTTGAGGTTTCCACTGAACCGTTTTACACGCGGTTTGTTTTAAATGAAAGATCAATCATTCTATATTTTCACAATTTACTTACATTTTTGAAATAATTTCATTTAAAATGTAATAAAAGAACTTCTTAAAACGTATTTTATCATCACTTTAAGTTTCCCTATCCAGCTGATTATTAAAACACGTGATTGTGCATCTAAGAACAAACAATTGTAGCAAAAGAAATCAGCTGGCTTAGAGAAAATCATTAGTGGCCAGTATCTTTCAACTAACAAATTCACAGAATCAAGTTGAACGTTAAACACATAGTGCCTAACAGCTGCAATACCAAAAAATAAGCAACATTATGAAAAAATAAAAAACATCAATTGAAAGATGAAACTTAAAACATTCAAAGATGTGCACAAAAACATATATCATGAGTGTATGTTGCCGTTAAGGCAGGTAAAATAAATTAAACATAATTTTAGGTTAGGCCTAGACTGAAAAAAACAACTTCTTAAATGTATTTACATTCATAACCGTAGCAACCAATTGATTAAAATAACAGATAAAACAGTTGATTCGGATGTCCAGCTTTTAGTACAAAATAATATTTGAAGTTAGGCCTAGGCTCAATCAACACATGTTTCAACACACACAAACTAATAAAAAGTTGCTTTAAGGAATTTAAAAATAAGAAAAAACCATGTTACATACATCCCAATTAAAAATAAATAAGACTTATTATAGTAGGCCTATTTATTGATAATATACGGTAATAGATAGTCTCTTTTTGGTAAGGGTTTCGATTAAGTGTAGACCTACACCTGAGCCTTATTAGTTCTTTTAACTTTTATTATAACTGCTGTTATAAAATATACGAAATAATTTGATTTGAACATTTAACATTATTTATCATCTTAGTTTTGAGGTTATTATTAATCCTACACCTTTATATTATAAATAAAACATAACATATCTTTTTAGAAGTTTCCATCGGGGGTTGGCGTGCGGAGCACGCAGGGGTGTCCCCTAGTAAATATTATTATTATTATCTAGAGAGAAAACTATTCGATCGATTTCGAACAAATTTGCACCAAACACGTCAATTAAGCCTGTATGGATGCACGAAAAGAGGTTTTGAAAATTTTTGAAAAACAACCCCGTTTATGGCCAAAAAACCCCCAAAAAATCAGTTATTATTATTAGCTAAACGACAATTTTTAGAAAGATGCTATTTTTTGCATATGATATTTTACATTAAAGGCTACAAATAAGCTAAATTTTATCAAAATCGTTAGAGCCGTTTTTTTTTATAAAAAAATAGTAACTGAATTTTTGGGTTTTTCCAAAAAGGGGTTGTTTTTCAAAAATTTTGAAAAGCGTTTTTCGTGCAACTTACTTAAAACAAAAGCTTACTTGACATGTCTGGTGCAAATTTGTTTGAAATCGATCGAATAGTTTTCGCCCTAGCTTTGTATACATACAGAAATACATACATACAGACACAAATGCATACAGACAGACATTTTGTAAAAATAACTTTTTTGGATTCAGGGGGTGCGATCATTATAGGCCTACTTTCTCTATACTATAGTATAGTGAGAAAGTAAAACGAAATAAAAAATAATTCCATCGCACAGCTGAACCACTGACGTAAGTTGAACGAATTTCCAAAATGAAGTTGTATGATTTACGGTTTCAACCGGGTGTAGGAAATATATTAGTAGAATTTGTCAGCCCCTGTTCATGCTCTGCTTCGTTCCGCTCTCAGCGGAAATGCTCGCTTTGGGAGTTTGCTCCTTGACCTTGCACCCTAGGATTATAGAAAAGCACAAGAAAATTAAAAATGTATAAAAATGATATCTTATAGGAAATTATACACTGGACTACTTTGTTTAAATATAGTTTGACAGAAAAATACAAATTTTTGGACATATTAACAGTAAAAAAAACAAAAACAAAAACAAAAAAACAGCATATAAATATATACCCTTGTCTTGCATTTTCCGGAAAAGGGAAAGAAAATTTATAATTTATAAAAATGCTATCTTATGGGAAAATTTCCACTAAAACAATCTGCTTTCTTACAGTTTTAAATGCATGTTTTTTTAGACATTACCAGGAGTTTTTAAAAAACTATGTACCCCTTAAAGTAAAAGCTATCCCCGACCTTTTAACCATCTCATTTGTCCTAAACAACCCTTAAACATTAAAAGTTCTCGTTATTAAAGTATGCAGGTTATTTATAAACAATAAGTATACTTATAGATTTCAACCATTTTAATGAAAATGTAAATATAGGCCTACGTAATAACCAAATAAACGGTACCAGGAACTGGCACATACTTTCTCACAAACATATTTAAATTATTAAACAGATTCAATGTGACTTGTAGGGTGGGGTAGGAGAGGTGATTTTTTTATTAAAGTAAGAGATTAACTAATAAATATTATTATTATTATCTAGAGAGAAAACTATTCGATCGATTTCGAACAAATTTGCACCAAACACGTCAATTAGGCAAGTATATATGCACGAAAAGGTTTTGAAAAACAACCCCCTTTATCGCCAAAAAACCCCAAAAAATCAGTTATTATTATTAGCTAAACGAGAATTCTTAGAAAGATGCGGTTTTTTGCATATGGTAGGGTACATTAAAATCTACAAATAAGCCAAATTTTATCAAAATCAAAGACATTTTGTAAAAAAACACTTTTTTGGACTCAGGGGGTCCCAAAACGGATATTTCCTCAAAAATCTCAACATTGATTTTTTTTTGCGATCACTATACTTTCTCTATACTATAGTATAGTGAGAAAGTAAAAGTGTATGCATGGGCATCGCTAATGAGTTTTCACTTTAAATATTCATTCCTCTACATCTCTAACAACCTTTAAATATTTCTCTGCCCAGTCCAGCTACAAGGATGGGGCTGTCTAAATTCCAAACGTAATTAAACAAATATAAAAGTTTAATGGCCTGTGCTTCAAACACCTGTTTGACAAAGGTATCGTTAATTTATATGAGTTTAGTTTCTTTATGAGGGAATGGAACGGAACGACTGTTTGAAACAGGTATAACAACCCACGCTACTCAGAAATATTTGTTGCTCTGTGGACCTACATATCCATAGCAAGTGACTTTATATATGTCGGCTTATATCTTTATAGCGTGTATAGTTAATTAAGGAAGGCAATGGAAAGAAAATGGATAAATGTCAATTGGTCCGAGTCCATACTAATGTGAAATGAACTTCCATAAGTTCAAACGATTTCTTTACTGTAACTATAGTAGTATAGTCACATTTTTCAGCATTAGAGAACGTATTCAACTAAAAATGTCCAAGATTGCGTAACTCAAAATTTGGAAATTGTTGCATTGGAAATAATTCGATCACGCAGCTGAACCGCTCACGTGAGTTGAACGAATTTCAAAAATGAGGTTAATATGTTTCAAGCAACCATTTTGGAAATTGGTCTACTCTCGAAGGCATTGAATAGCTGCTTGCGTGTATGAAATGTATCAGTAGAAATTGCTTGCATCTTGACCTCACGGCATCGAATTATGGACTGATTCGCTTCGCTCGCAACGGAAAAACTCAGAAGATACCCGCTACTTCATTCTGTAGCCCTCGGCTCAGAAGATACCCCCGCTGTAAAATCCCCAAGTGGATGTGAACTGGTTGCTATTATGGTATGTTACGTTTTGATCGATTTTGGGAGAACTAGACGACGAGGGAGCGGAAAAAACAAAGTATGTAGAATAATCTCCTATATTTATTCGTTTAGAAAAACACCCCAAAAAAGTTAATTCTTGTGCGGAAACAATGGTTCCTTTTGGTAAAAAAGGGCTTCCGATTGTTTTAAATTTTTTGGCTGACGAACTCATCCGAGCGACTTAGAAAACCAATGTGTACCAAATGTGGACTGAATCGGACGTAAAATTCGGCCGTTATTGTGTATACATGTATATTATATGTTTAATGACACTCCAAAACGTGGTCTGGAAACCATGATTGCTACCGTTTTAAACATTTATAAAAACATAACGGCCTACAGGTTGGTGCAAAAGTTCCGCAACCCCTTCGTAATTTTAAACCTGCTACACGTATTAACTCCAAACTTTCAGAAAGTAATATTGGGCAAAGTCTCGAGAATGAATGAATTTTACCCTTATTCGGTTGGAGCGGAGAGAAGTTACAAGTCAAATTTTTTAAATAGTAACCCTTATTGTGCATACCTCATTTTAAAGCCCTTGTTGAGACGAGAAAATTGGTGTAAAGTAAACCCCTTTCCAATACCCTAATCTAAAATGCAGTTTTTCCATTTTTCTACGTATTGTATTCTACATACAATTATATGTGTATTCGTTTTAAAATACATAAACATTGCATATTTGTTCAATCTAAATTAATTATGATTTAGAAAAAATTAACTCCGAAACATTTTCTGTCATATTCTTATTCGGTTAAGGGGGAGGGGGGGGGGGGGTTGCATTTCCATAACAGCTGATTTCAAAATTTGAAGCAATTATTTTTGTATTTCTAGCTTATAGGTTAGGGTTTTAAAGTGTAGACCTGAGCCTTGCTGGTTCTTTTAACCATTATTATAACTACTGTTCTAAAATATAAGAAATAATTTGATTTGAACATTTAACATTATTTGCCATCTTAGTTTTGAGGTTATTATTAATCCTACACCTTTATTATAAATAAAACATAACATATGTTTTTAGAAAGTTCCATTGGGGGTTGGAGTGCGGAGCACGCAGTGGTCTCCCCTAGTCATATATATTATTTCTCAACGGTGTTTTTTTTTGTTGCAAGATTGCATTAATAAATTTGCATTTACTTATTTGTACATTATTAGATTACTATTCGGTGTTTGATCACGATATTTGGTACTCGTCTAAGTAACTTGGACGAGGTCATTTGTCCAAAAAATCCAACAACCGGAAGCAGATTTTTTGACCGAAAGTGAATGTTTTTAAAATTTTCGTACTAGAATTTCAATGTTTTATTATTTGTTTAAAGAAATATTTATAAAATATTATTCTGGACATTTTGTTTTTTACCCAACCTTATGGCCGATCTGGTTCCCCCAAAATCTATCAAAACATAAAACACCGTAAAAGCACCCACCTCGCGAAGTTGTGAGGGAAGTAAAACAGTCAACAATCCGAGGTCTAAAGATCGAGGTGCAAACTCGCGAAGTTAATTTTTCCAATGCGAGCGGAATGAAGCAGCGCGTGAGGCGGTGTTGGAGTATTAGATGGAAGCAAATTCTAGTAATATAATTTGTTCACTCAAGCTATTGTAGGGCTCTAGTGAGTAGACCAATTTCCCAAATAGTTGGTAGAAATCCTAAAACACATAAACTCAATTTCGGAAATTTACTCAACTCTGGTCAGCTGTTGAGCCGCTTGATCGAATTATCATATTTTAATATCAAATTAACGAACCCAAACCAAATTTGTGTAGTTCGTTTTATCATGCGATCAACCAAATTTAATTTTGAATCAAATATACTCTTGAGTATCAGTCAAGTTAAAAGGACTTCGCAATCGTCTCTTCTTGCAGCTTTATATATTTGTAAGTTTAATACAACCGTTAAATCTTCCACAGCCGTATTGTATGTTCTGTTAACGAACTCCACCAGGCTATAAGAGCAATACAACTCTATCAATTAAAGTACATAGCCTACCTGTGTAACTAACTGTAGCAACATCCATGTACAACAATCCCATAGACTCTGAGTCCTAACGAAGTACTTTTGTACGATTTAAGAAACTTGTTTGTTAACGATATTATTTTACAGTTCATTTAGATAACTGAAGACACTGATGGCGAATAACTGTCGATCAGTGGCGAACAGAAAACAAACATTTTCTACATCGAAATAAATTGCATCCTGTTACTGGAAGAGCTTTCAAGTAAATCACTGAAGTTTTCTGTGTGTACAAATTAAGCTCTAACTTATAATTTGTAGTATCTTATCTTCTAAAGCGAGATATAATTGTCTGTCTGCTAAATGGATCTGGAATCTCCGTCTAAGGATTTTTGATTTTTTGATTTTATATGGGGCTATTGGCCACGAGAAATCGATTGGAAATGGTCACCAGTCTGGGAAAATTCGTTTTCTACGTCTTTTTATTAAATTAAAAAGTTAAATTTGTCCATTTTAAACAATACAAAGCACAGCTGATGCAAATGTTTTCAATGTCATTACAATAATCATCTGTTTTCTTTTAAACGAAGCACAGCTGATGCAAATGTTTTCAATTCCATTACAATAATCATCTGTTTTCTTTTAAACTGTATTTTATTAGAGGTAAGCCTAATGTTGTATCTATTTATAGTTACCATGGCAACGAATACTTCTGCTAAATAAACATACCATTTATTTAGTTGTTTAATGTTATAGGCCTAACCTAAACCATGTTCACGGAAATTTGCAATAATAGTTATTGCAATCATAGCCCTGCTTATAATCGAGCTTTAGCTCGGTCTCCTGGTACTTTATACTTAAAACATGGATTATTTGTAGTTCTTAATGTTTAGTAAAAAATAAAGAAAGCAGTCGTTGGATAACTGGCAGAGGTGAAAACTGTCATGAATATAAATCGTTTAGTAGGAAAGATTTCAAAAATGTAGTTACTTCCGGTTAAAAAACTTGCTTCCGCTTGGTCTATTATTTTGGCTAATGAACTCGTCCGAGCGACGTAGACAACCAACTCATATATATGATATATCATATATCATATATATATGATTTTTAATGACATCCCAAAACGTGTTCTGGGGACCATGATCGGTGCTCATTTGCTACTCCCGACCTTGGGTCTTACCATAAGGGCCACTGCAATAGCTCATTTTTCCTATGGAAATTCACTAAAAACGCAAATCGTCTCACTTTACGTACGTATCGAGAGTACGTATATTTGACCTCATCCAAAAAATGTTCGGTGAGCCAAAAGAAGTTTTCACTTCAAAAATGAAAGTTAAATCTGTTATAAAATGGCAGCAATTATATTCATTGGCCTGTATATTTTTTTCTGATATTATAATAACAGGTTTAGTGCCGTTAGTTTTTTGATGAATTTACGTAAACATATGACAAGTTTACAGTGGTCAAATAAACTTAATATATCAATGGCGATAAAAAAAACAAAAACATTTTATACAATTAAATAAACTGTATACTTTAACTTGAAGACATTTCAAATAAATAACTGAGGTTTTCTGTGAGTACAAAAGCAGTTGTAACATATTCAAACAATAACTGTTTGTAAGTGGTTCCTAAAAGTAACTATAGATGTATCAACATTAATTTGTCAAAATAAAAAACATATTATTAGTAAAAATAATTGCCTATACTAATATTATAAAGAGGTAAAATTTGTTTTTGTTCATTTGTATGTAGGGGGTAATATCTGGAACTACAAAACCCATTGAAAAAATAGTTTTACTAATAAAGAGCTACACTATCCTTGAGTAACATAGGCTATAACTCATTTTGATAAAAACATTTTTTATTTTAATATTTTTAAAATTAGTCGGGAAAAATTCTTAGTTTAGGCCTAGACCAACACATATTTCTTGAATAGCAACCAATTGAATATAAAACAGCTGTTTACTCTAATATTTCCATTAACAGCTGATTTCAAACTTTGAAGGCATAATTATTTGTATTTCTAACCTTTAGGTTAGGTTTTTATTAAAGTGTAGACCTGAGCTTTGCTGGTTCTTTTAACATTTATTATAAGTGCTGTTATAAAATACACGAAAAAAATGGGTTTGAACATTTAACATTGTTTACCATCTTACCTTTGGGGTTTTTAATAATCCCACACCTTTATTATAAAGAAAACATAATATGATTATGTGTATAGAGGGGTTTCCCATAGCAATTTACAAACCGATTGTACGCCAGATGGTGTGGTTCCTTCCTAGCGGTGTTTTTGACTATTCCAGGTCATCGCAGAGTTCACAGTACAAAGTAATTTAAATTAGACCAGAAAGGAACATAAACATTTCACGACACGACTGTCTCTATAAAGCCTGACTTGATATAGTTACAATACTTGTTCTCATTGTGTAATTCGAGTTATTAAAATCCCGTAACACTCATTGCGTGCCAATGTACAAGTGTATTTCAGACTGAAATGGACGCAGGTTTTAGTCTGGTGAAGCGCAACTGCACTGGAACTTGGAACTATGACAGGAAATGTCAATTTCATCGTCTAGAGTCTAGTTACTATTTACTACTTTGACATACATAGATTTATCGCCGAGAACAACAAGCAAACTGTGAAGAAGCAACCGATTTAAGTCAGATTGAGTTTGTAATTCTTTTAACTTCTGTTATATCAGTTAGATTTGTTATGATTTTAACACGTCCTCTGCTACGCAAATTTCTTATTTCCCATGCTAGGAGCTGAGCTTTAATTTTTATATTTATAGCCTAAATTAATAGAAATTACTTTATTTTTTAGTTTTGAATCGTTCTACATAATAATCACTAGTATTTTAAAGCTGACGCACATGTGCGTCCACAGTACATAGGCATAAAATTGGCGTGCGAAGCACGCAATGCATTGTATATTGAAAATACTCAAAATACGGGGGTTGGCGTTCAATGCACTGTGTATGGAAAATACTACCAATACGGGCGTTGACGTGTGAAGCTTGCATATAGAATGCAAACACTCTAACAGCTGTCATGTTAGTTAAACAGATTGTTAATAGATGGTGCCTTTCATTAGGAATCATACGAACTTTCATATGAATGTTTTTTTAATAAACTGTTTTAACGAAAACATTAATTTTAAATAATTTGTCTATTTTTCGTCATTAGCGGGCAACATAAGTTTAATAAACGGTATCAGTTAACTGACACAAACTTTCTCCCAACTTACTGTAGTCAAAATAATATTGTTTTTAATCATTTTATTTACTACTTTTTAGAACAAAACAAAAAAATAATATTCTACCTACGTCAATCGTATAAAAAAATTATTGTCCCAGGCGGGATTCGACCGCGCGACCTTTGAATTACTGGCCGTGCTCGCTACCGTGGTGCTACCCCGTGCGGCCGCTGCCGCGATGTAGATTGACAACACAAACTTGTTTATTTTTAAACATTTCCCCATAATTATAAAACGCCGAAGTTTTGATAAAAGCGGGTGGTGTCATTTTGTTTGGCATCTTAAGCACTATAAATACTGAAAATTTGATCAAAATTGTTAGAGCCGTTTTTGATAAATTTGCATTTTTGTCGTTTTTTATGGGTTTTTAGGGGTAAATTAACCTTAAAAATTAAAAATTCCAAAAAATGAAAAAAAAAACGCCTGGAGATATTAGGGTTTAGGACCTACATACCAAATTTCATGAAAATCAGAGCAATAGTGTCCTCTCTGGTCGTGTATACATACAGACAGACTGACAGACAGACACCACTCTAAAAACACTTTTTTGGGTTCAGGGAGCACCAAAACAAAAAATTCCACTAAAAATATTTTTGGGTTCAGGGAGCACCACCACAGATAATTGCACTAAACAATTTTTTGGGGTTCTGGGAGTACCAAAACAGATAATTCAACTGAAAATTCAAATTCGAACATTTTTACGAAAACAATACTTTCTTCATATACTACGTATAGGGTGGAGAAAGTAAAAATGATCTTTGAATCATTATTTTTGACGAACAGTTAAGGTAGATATGGCGTTGCCACACAAAAAACACCATCGAGAAATAATATTTATGAAGATAGATTTATTACACTTGCTTATATAATGCAAAAATTTTAACAGCTGTCACTTTAGTTAAACAGATTGTTAATAGATGACGCCTTTCATTAGAAATCATATGAACTTTAATATGAAAGTTTTTTTTTAAATAAATTGATTTAACGAAAACATTAGTTTTAAGCTATTTGTTTATTTCTCGTCGATAGCGGGGAATATAAGCTTTAAAAAATCATGTTTGAATTATTAATTTTGATGTAGAATTGAGGGAGATATATGGCTTTGCCCCAAAAAAACACCTTTGAGAAATAATATATAATGAAGGTTAGGTGCAACAGAGACAAAGGAAATCAAAACAAATTTTAATACACACAAACGTAACGTAAATATAACAACAAAGCTACAGCAACAACTTTAGTTTAAACAAAATATTTAAAACTGTGCCACGGAATTATGAAATTTTGTGTAACTGTGTAATACTGTCATAATCATTAATAGACTGTAGGTCAGGAAGATAGTATAATTGCAGACGGAAGCATAAAATATGTAAATTAAGTAATGATTAAGCTTCATAAAGCAGTTACGTGGAACTCCGTGTTGCTCAGCTGATCTGCGTAATCACTCAGTTGTGAAAGTAAAAAAAAATCAATACCTTGACGACTTTTACACCGGAAGTCAACATGAAATCAGATCTTCAAAACGGAAACATATTTCGATGTAAATGATATCAAGTAAATTGTGTAAAATCGCAGTCTGTCGATATTAGTGTCTCGGTTCAATGGTCGCAGTTTGCTCTCGACAATGCTTATTTTTTCCTAAACTTATTCACAAATTACAGCTGTTCCGTCGTTTCTTTTACAGTTTATACGTTTCGAATAACATGGAGATTTTTTACCAGGTTCTTGTATCAAGAAAAAAATGTATAGTAATTTTTAATTTTAATATTTCATTATGCATGAAAAATTCTAAAATCAATTTTATATATATTTATTTATATTCGTGTAGGGTAATAAACGACAATAATTTAACGCTATAAGAAAATAATATTTAATCGTCTCGAGGCCGTTTGGGATGTAAAAAAAGTAAATGTGTGCTGTCGTAGGACCCCCGTCAGGAACGTAGTTCATCACGCCTTTTCTTCAATTCTTTTACCAGCCTTAACGGCAACATACACACATAATTTTAATCTTTCAATTGCCGTTTTTTATTAGATTGTTTTTTATAATAATATTTTCTGATTCCATACGTTTAATTGTATTATAATAACGGTGTAAAATTATTTATAACATCAAAGCTAAGATGCTAAACACAGTTAAATGTCCATTCGTTGTAAATACATTCAACAAACATAAACTGTTGGTTCATCCGTCTAGGCCTAACCTAAAATTATTGCGTGCATGTTTAATTTATTATAAATGTCTTATGGCGACATACTTACAACAATTTTAGGTTAGACCTAGACTTAAAATTACTTTCTATGCCTAACCTAAAATTTCAGCGCTTGGCGATAATATCTGAACTAAGCCGGACGGAACCGATCGTCTAAATTTATGAACCAAACCACATGTTTCTTGAATGTATTTACATTCATTGCCATAGCAAACCAATTTGGTAACGCTTTTTTCGTTACGCATTACATTTTCTATTTGTTAACATAGAAAATTTGTTACATTTCATACCGCAACCCGCTTGAAAGAACTTTGTTAAAAAAATATACTAATTACTAAAAGACATTTAATTGTTTTTTTACATTAAATTTAAAAATATTTAGTTAAATATTTGTAAATGGCCGCCATTTTCCAAAACACCCTGTATTTTATGATAATGTTGGATTGTACAAGTTATTTTAAAAGTTCTTTGTTCTTGGTGTTGTTTCGATACGAGTAACCGTTTAAACGTTAGTTGGGCACAAAGTTTTAAAAACTCCCTACCTGAGCGTTTTGTACGCACACGTTTTGAACCAATGAAAGCGCTCTTAACAATAATTTAACGTTGTCCGTACAAACAAATAACTTTTGACAATCATCAAAAAGATAGGTGTTCAATCTGTTAATTCAATAATTGCAGTAAAACCGTACAAGTGAGATAACATCGACCAATATATAGGGTAGCTCAGTTGGCAGAGCATTACGACGGAAACGTAAAGGTCCCGGGTTCAACTCCCGGTCTTGGTCTGTGTTTTTTCACTTCTAATTTAATTAAAAATATAGGGTCTTAAAAACATTTTAAACACATAATAATACAGAGAAGATAAGTTACAAAATTACAAATTTGCCACAGATGAAAAATGAAGTTGATAAACTTCTAAGTGGTAGAATATTTAAGGTTCTGAATAAGGGTGCAAAGTGTATCATTCTGCAAATAAAATGATTTCCAAATTAAGAATATTCGCTAAAAAATGTATTCTTAAATACTACAATATACAGGGTAGGCACAACTTCAGGGGATAGTAGGGGACCTAAAAAGCAAAATCGTTCATATGTACGGAAAAGCTTTGTTTTCGAGTTATCGGTACATATTTTGAATACGCTTTTATTAGCTTGGTATGTATCTATGTAACGGAATCTCTGAACGTGATCCCCCCCCCCCCTTCAAAACGTCGGATTGATTTGAAACTTTGCAAACTTATCAAGAACCGATGACAATGCAATATTAATTTTGTTGGTTGTAGAAAGAAAGCACTGATCATGGTCCACAGAACAAGACGGGATTTTCACCCCCTTCAAAACATCGGATTGATTTGAAACTTTGCACACTTATCAAGGACCGATGACAATGCAATATTAATTTTTTTGGGTGTAGTAAGTGAGCACTGATCATGTTTTCGGGTGTCATTAAAAATTTTATATATAGGGTGATTCACGACGATATGCATACACTTCAGGAGCTCATTAATTTTGTTGGGTGTAGTAAGTGAGCACTGATCATGGTCCAAAGACTAAAAAAATAAGAAATTAAATAATAGTTTAAAAAACTAAAAAATACGCTTTAAAAGGAAAACCGAACTAAAATTTGAAAATAATTGAAAATAAGGGTGGGGTGCGTTATACTATTTTTATAATAAGTCTATTTTTATAAATATCTACCAATGAAATATATTTGTAACATTTGATGAACAGCACCCCACGTTTTTTTACAATTATTTTCAAATTTTTAGTTCGGTTTGCTTTTAAAGCGTATTTTTTAGTTTTTATAAACTAGTCTATTATTTATTATACGTAACCGATTATCACTGTACGAAAAACTAGAACGTTCTTTCAAATATTTTCAAACGGCGGCCGTTTACAAAGTTTCATGACAAATATCTTAAAACCACTAACTTTACAAACAAATTACAGGATACCAAAAAATGTACAACGTTAATTACAATAATATCGGTTTTTCATCTTGTCTGTAGCTCAAAGGATAAAAGAAATATTGGAATAAAAACTAAACCTTTCATCTTCATGTTCGTATCAGATCTACACCCTGGTATCATATATTTTCGATTTTTCCCCAATATCTCGGTTATCTTTTGAATTTCGGGGGAAATAAAAACCCGTTGTGTTTGTCATTACACAAAAAGTAAATGTTTTGTTCTACCGTATTTTTATTTTTAAAGTTGCGGTTTTTGAGATATTTGACTTCACATTTTAAACGGCCGCCATTTTGAAAATATTTGAAAGCACGTTCTGGTTTTTCGTACAGTGATAAACAATAACGTAAACAATATGTACACCAAATTTGAGGTCAATATATTTTCTATTTTGAAATATATTACCTATTTTGTGAAAGAATGGCGGATAACTAGAAAACAAAGCTTTCACGGTCATAAGAACAATTTTACAATTTTTGAATTCCCCTATCTTCTCCTGAGTTTGTGCCAACACTCTGTATCTGATATATAATACAGGTAATGACTGTAATATAATAACGGAATTGTTTGTTTCAGTTTTTGAAGTCAGGAGATAACATGCCCCCGATTTTGCACACAAAGGTCGTCACCGGCTTTGCGTTACCATTCTGACTCCATGGCATCTGATCTCTTCCGTGTACTGCTCATCTTCACCATTACAAGTTATATTGAAGGTAAGCTTTTATACATTATTAAACATGCTCAGCTGATGTATGTACTCATTAGAAATATGTAGTGGTCGTAGTTCTCGCATCATACAGTTCTAAATACTACTGAGTTTAAATCTGTTTGAATAAGAAAATTAATTATAAACTTTAACTCACATGTTTAAGTTGTTTCTCTTTGAACAAATCTAACAATTCCTCTTCTATTCACACAGAATAGACGCAAGGCCGTAGCCAGGAAAACTATTCGGGGGGAGGGGGGGGGGGGATTTGAATTGAAACCCTTTTAACACGTTCACTGCTAAGGACGCACAATATGTGAGCTTGACACTGAACACTATGAGAAGCGGCCGACATTGGGCGTATTTTCAATACACAATGCATTGCGTGATTCGCACGCCAACCCCCGTATTACGAGTTCTTTCAATACACAATGCATTGCGTGCTTCGCACGCCAACCCCCATATCGGGAGTATTTTCAATACACAATCCATTGCGTGTTTTGTTAGAATAAAGTATTTTTGTTGAACCTTTATAGTTTTCTTATTCAATAGATCAGATCAAGCTCACAAGAGAGTACTGTAACCTACTGCATCCATGTGTATTGTACGTTGTAGTTTAATCAAGTAAATCTATATATCAGTATACATGCAATGCACAATGGTGTAAAATGTGTTGCTGGATCCTCTGTTGTGTTGTCTATTTTATAATTTAATTTGCACTTTTTAAACCTAGTGATAATTTGTATCTCTAAATTTCGGGATTTCGGGGGGGGGGGGGGGGGGTTTGACCCCCTATCCCCCCCCCCCCATGGCTATTTTCTACGAACTGTAAATCATACCAGATTTAAACTATAGTGTAATCATAATGCCAATGTACTTTGGTCGTCAATTGAATTTAAATGATAGTCGAACAAAAATTAAGTAACAAAATAACCTCATGTATAGCTTTGCTTACTTATTTAAAAGTTTTTCTTTAAACGGTATCAGTTAACTGTTACAAACTTTCTCCCAACTTACTGTAGTCAAAATAATATTGTTTTTAATCATTTTATTTTTTACTACTTTTTAGAACAAAACAAAAAATAATATTCTACCTACGTCAATCGTATAAAAAAATTATTGTCCCAGGCGGGATTCGATCGCACGACCTTTGAATTACTGGCTGTGCTCGCTACCGTGGTGCTACCCCGTGCGGCCGCCGCCGCCGCGATGCTAGATTGACAACACAAACTTGTTTATTTTTAAACATTTCCCCATAATTAATTATAAAACGCCGAAGTTTTGATAAAAGCGGGTGGTGTCATTTTGTTTGGCATCTTAAGCACTATAAATACTGAAAATTTGATCAAAATCGTTAGAGCCGTTTTTGAGAAACTTGAAATTTTGTCGCTTTTTATGGGTTTTTAGGGGTAAATTACCCTTGAAAATTAAAAATTCCAAAAAATGAAAAAAACGCCTGGAGATATTAGGGTTTAGTACCTACATACCAAATTTCATGAAAATCGGACCAATAGCGTCCTCTCTGGTCGTGTATACATACAGACAGACTGACAGACAGACACCACTCTAAAAACACTTTTTTGGGTTCAGGGAGCACCAAAACAAAAAATTCCACTAAAAATATTTTTGGGTTCAGGGAGCACCAACACAGATAATTGCACTAAAAAATTTTTTGGGGTTCTGGGAGCACCAAAACAGATAATTCAACTGAAAATTCAAATTCGAACATTTTTACGAAAACAATACTTTCTCCATATACTACGTATAGGGTGGAGAAAGTAAAAATGATTTCAAGTTAACTTAAATGAGTAATAAAGGTATACATTTTAATGGTCTGATAATGAATAATACATTTACTTCAAAATATATAAAAATTTGATCAAGCAGCTGAACCACAGACGTGAGTTGAGAGAATTTACAAAATTAAGTTTATATGCTTAAAGGTTTGAACTAACTAAGCGTTGAATAGCTGTGTGCATGTACGAAATATATTAGTAAAATTTTTGTTTGTACCTTAGCCTCTAGCAACGGCTCACGCGTTGCTTCGTTCCGCTCGCAGCCTCGGATTTGAAGATGTCCCCACATTGATTTTACCAGGGTACTTTTATAGTATTTTTCGTTTTGATCGATTTTGGGGGAACCAGACGGGCTATAAGAAAGCGTAAACAACAAAACGTGCAGAATAATATCCTCTATTAACGTGTTTGTATAAAACCCTAAAAAGATTCATTCTAGTATGAAAAATGTAAAAAAATTACTTTGAGTCAAAAAACGTGCTTCCGATTTTTGAATTTTTTTGGCAAGCGAATTCGTCAGACGGGCATAGAAAACCAAAGTGTGAACCAAATAGGTCGTGAAATACGGACATTAGAATTTGAACAAATATATACATGTATAACATGTTTAATGACACCCCAAAACGTGTTCTGGGAACCACGATCTGTGCTCATTGACCACTCTTAACCTTAGGTCTCACCATAAGAGTCACTGCAATAGCTCATCTATCCTATGGAAATTTGCTGAAAAGGAGTACAAACAAAACATCAATACAAACGTACACCTAGTAATTATCTAATAAATAACACCTGACCTTTCAAAACAAGTGTGCAGACGCCTGGTTTCAAAGATTTGGTTTACAACTTGTTTTAGAAGGTATTTGCTTTCGTTAGATGAGACAGACATGTATTCACAGTTAGGTAATAAGACTAGACTTTATTTGAATTTATTAACATAAACAACTAATATCGTGTGATCCTTCGCTTGTGCCAAAGGTCGATACACTTATAAATCTAGCTAGAAGTTTGAGCAAAGAAATGTCAAGATATTGAAGATAATTTGTTAAGCCTTGAGTTTTGTGCATTAACTGTAAGAGTAGTAGAATTTACGTAAATAATTTACGGACTTTATTAAGAAAGTTCAGGACAATAATTCTGATTGAAAATAGTAGACAAATAGACAGAAAATAGTAAAAGCCATTCTTGGGTGTCTGACCTAGACTGTCTACAACGTACTGCATTACTTTCTAATTAATTACGGTACGTGTAAAAATGGGCGAAATTTGTCGTCTTGATTTTTCCACAGCAAGACTTCGATGAGTAATAATTCCTTAAATGTGTTTTGGTATTCCTATATATTTTTTGTAATCACACAATATTGAGTACTTGATAATTTTTTTTGTTGATCAAGAGATGATTATAAGTTAAAACGAAAAAAAAGATTTGTATAGCTTTTAAATTAAATTATTCATCTATTTAATAATTATATGAAGAATACCAGCTGCTTTCGTCAAACGGCTTTAGGGAGAAATACAAATGCATGGCAGTCATATAGATGATCACAATAGTGTTTTCTCTTGCAATGTTGGTACCAAGAAAATTATCCAAGATTTTTCATTATGCGTGCAATTTAAAATTTCAGGGTCAGATAGTAATTTCGCTTGTAATACGGTGTACATGAGAATTTTAGCATCCATAGTTATGAAGCCTTTTGGGCATTCGAGGCACAGACACGATTGGCTTCAAAGGCGGCATTTAACATACATTGCGCATCGGGAGGCCTGCAATAATAGTCCGGTCGCTCTTACTAAAGTGTTAACGAGATAAAGCTTTACATTATGTAAAAGAAGTGATGTTATTGTATATAAAGTACGGGATAACCATCAGATAAGTTGTCCCATCAGATATTTTAGCTACATTTACGAGGTAAATTTGTAAGAAGATGAATTTATTTTAAAGAGAGAAAATTCTTTTGCAAATAAACCCCGTAAAAGTTTAAATATGTTGGTCTTCGATAATTTCAAACCGGTCGCATGCAAAGTGAGCTCTGCTAAATACGTGGTTTGATTTCATACAAATAAAAGAACATACAATCTTTATTAAAAATACGATGTAATAAAACATTTACTTTATTAAAAAACTAGGAGAAACCCTTGCGTGCTCCGCACGAAAACCAAGTTGGAACCTTCTATACACATAATCGTGTTATGTTTTCATTATAATAAAGCCGTAGGATTAATAATAACCGCAAAACTAAGATGGTAAATAATGTTCAAATCAAATTATTTCGTATATTTTATAACAGCAGTTGTAATAAAGGTTAAAAGAGAAGGCAAGTCTCAGGTCTCTGTAATAAAACCCTAACCTAATAGTCAGTGAATACAAATAATTGCTTCAAAGTTTGAAATCAGCTGTTAGTGGAAATATTAGAGCAAAACAGCTGTTTTATCTGTTATTTTATTCAATTGGTTGCTATTGTAATGAGTATAATTACATTCAAGAAATATGTGTTGGTTCATCAGTCTAGTCCTATCCTATTTTTCCGACTAAATTTACAAATATTGAAATAAAAAATGTTTTTATCAAAATGAATTATAGCGTTTGTTACTCAGTGTAGCTTTTTATTAGTAAAACTGTTTTTTCAATCGGTTCAGTAGTTCCACAGATTACCCCCTACATACAAACAATTTTTTTAAATATATTTATAAGACATTAACATAGACAATTCTTTATATTTCAATTCAAACCTCATTGCAATAAGGTTATTAAAGTAGTGGTGTTTAAAAATGTGTTAAATTAATTGGTTTCAATAGATGTCCGTGTAACATATTGTGGTGAGCATTAAGTTGGGATTGGTCAATGATCACCGATTATGGTCCCCAAAACACGTCTTTAAAAATATATATATACAACATACGGTATATGTGTTGGTTTTCTAAGTCCCTCGGACGAGTTCGTTAGTAAAACAAATCCAACCGGAACCATGTTTTTGGCGGTAAGTAAAAAGTTTTTGGAGATTTTTCTTACAAGAATGAAACAATATAGGAGATTATTCTGCACATTTTGTTTTTTTACACGATCTCATAGCTCCTCTGGTTCCCCCAAAACCAATCAAAACGTGGAATACCACTAAAGTATCAAGATCAAATCCACGCAGGGGGCAACTGCGAGCTAAGGGAGGCTGTCCATAATCCTCAGCCGAAAGATGGAGGTGCAAAGCGAGTCTATCTGCTGCGAGCGGAACGAAGCCGGGGCTTTAGATATATATATATATATATATCTGCTAATATATTCGTACAGGTGGGCAGCTATTCATCGCTTTCGTGAGTGATTGAAACCCTAAAACTTATAAATGTAATTTTGAAAATCTCAACTTACGTCAGCTGTTTTAGCTGCTTGACCGAATTATTTCTACACCAATATAAGGGCTGGTTAATATAAAACTATCCTACACTTAAAGTACACTACTTATAAAACGTAATTGTGCATATGATGGACATAGAACTGTGAATTCAATGGATTTAAAAACACGTTTTTTCAATTAAAGGTTAAGAAATATGTATTTATAAACTCACGCGAATTCCGGTTTTGCCATTTGAGTAGGAAAACCGGGTTTATGTACATTCAGCTTCTATTGTTATCTGTATTTGGTCTTAAGCAGCATTCGCATCCAACAGCAATTTGCTCTTCTACAGTGTTCCCATAATGCATTCTAGTTGTAACATAAACCAACGTGATTTAGATATAATCACCAAACATGGTATATATATTCAGTAGATGAGAGATCAATCGATGGCGGATCAAGAAGGATGTTACACACCTTTGGTATACAGTTATAACAGTGGAACCTAACTGTATAGCACAGAGATAAATTATATATATCTACTATTTGTCTTTGTACTTTATCTTTAATTTACTTGCAACATTTTTTAAATTTTTTAATCCACCTCTCTAAATCAATATTTCGAAAAACATTTGTATTGCAGTTCGTCGTTATTTTCAAAGTGTGCTTTAAATTTTTAAAATCAGGAAGAAACGTGGAAAAAACATGGGATGATATATTGAATAGGTAAACGAGTTTAAATATTTGGGATCCATAATAATTCAGGAAAACGATATGAGTGTTGGCATACGTCATCATGTGAGCACTGCAAATTTTTTCTACCAAGCGCGATTTCATTAAAAGTATAAATGACAAAGAGGAGCTGAAAGTAAACGTTTAAAACTGTTTTAAGAACGGTTGCAAGTAGTAGTGAAGCCATGGGTTCTCAACAAGAACTCCGAAATAATGCTAACACATTTGAATGGTAAGTACTGTATGAAATATAAGCACCCGGTAACGTAACTATACGAGGATTAGAACTATAGTGCAGGGCATTTAGATCAAAATCCACCGAAATAAAGACATTTTTAGAGCCAGCAGATATCGAGATGCGGTTTTCTGCATTGTGTTCAAAAAGCTCACTGGAAAAAAGTCTATATGGTGTGGTTATGCCATTTTTCGAAAAATGCATTCTGGTGCAATAAATGCATTTTGCAATTGCATAATTACTTGCAATAGGCTATTATAAGAACGACTGGAAACTCGGAAAAATCGCTCGAAAATCGTTACTCGGGGGTGTTCGGGGATGCCGATTCAATTGTGGCATTAGAATTACCCGGGGGTTGTTCTGCGGGGGTGCCCGAGGGGTGATGGGGGGGGGGATTGCAGGGTCCATGAAAATCGCTCGAAAATCGTTACTCGTGGGTTTTCGGGGATACCGAATTCAATTCTGGCATTAGAATTATTCGGGGGTTGCTCTGCGGGGTTGCCCGGGAGGGGGGGGGGGGGAATGGGAGGGGAAAATCGCTCGAAAATCGTTACAAGCATTGCGATGGCAATAAAATTGCTTAAACAAAAAGGCACTTCCAACCAGGCCGAGGATAGTGACGAGGAAGAAGATGAAGAAGGGCAAGAAGAAGAAGAGTTTGAAGAAGACGTTTAGTATTTAAGTTAAAAATTGAACTTTATGATGACTAATTCAATATTAATAAAAAGCACAGTTTATTATTTAAATAAAGTATTACTTTCATAATTTGTGATTTTTCACTTTCTTCATTACCTTTCCCCGCAGAGCCACCCCCGAGCGCCCCCGGGTAATTCTAATGCCAGAATTGAATTCGGCATTCCCGAAAACACCCGAGTAACGATTTACGAGCGATTTTTCTGAGTTTCCAGTCGTTCTTATGATATTGTAAATAATTATGCAATTGCGAAATGCATTTATTGCACCAGAATGCATTTTTCGAAAAATGGCATAACCACACTATATAGACTTTTTTCCTGGGAACTTTCTGAACACAATGCAGAAAACCGCATCTCGATATCTGCTGTCTAAAAATTTCCTATTTATTTCCTAACTTCCCTGGACTACTACTGAGGAACTAATAATTAATTTGAAAGAGAAGCCAGCCGGCTTAAGAAAGTAAGACTACGTTGGCTAAGGCATGTCCACCGACCCCGTGAACAGAAGAGGGGCCTGAACAGAATCCGACGGAGGAAAGGGAGGATGATGTTTGTTAGTAAACGGAGAAAATTAACACTTTTGATACCAGATATTAAAATAATTTGACCACACAGCTGAACCGCTGACAAAATTAAGTTTATATGTTTTAGAATTTCAACAACTATCTGATCTTCTCACGAAGGAGCTGAATGTCTGCCTGTGTGTACGAAATATATTAGTAGAATGTGTTTGCACATAAGCCTCCAGTTTCGACTGACACGCTCCTTCGTTCCACTCGAAGCGGAAACCTCGCTTTGCAAATTTGCGGTCTCGGGTTATGGACTGCTTCGCTTAGCTCGCAGGGTACAAACTCGGCCGTTGACCTCGGATCAGAAGGTGCCACCACTGCAAAATCACCGAAGTTTATTTGAACCGGCTACTTTTATAGTATTTTACGTTTTGATCGATTTTGGAAGAACCAAGCGAGCTATAAGGTCGTGTAAAAAAAACAAATGTGCAGAATAATATCCTTCATTTATTTCTTTAAATAATTCCCCAAAGTTTTATTCTAGTACGAAAATTCTAAAACAAATATTTACCCCACTTCCAGTAAAAAACGTATTTCCGATTGTTGGATTTTTTGGCTAACGAATCTTTCCGAGCGACTTAAACAACGAACAAGTGAACCAAATTGGAATATATATATAGTTTTTAATGACGTGTTCTAGAGACGATGATCGGTACTCATTTACTAGTCCCTTAGGGTCACAGCAATAGCGCACCTTTCATATATGGAAATTCGTTAATAATGTAATTAAATGCTTTCTACAAATTTTAAAATTTATTACAGATTATACAGGTTATGAGCGATATTAAAAAAAAAGAAAAGCGCCGAGTTACCTCTTGTCTGTCTCAGTTGAACGATGAAAGCTGCCCATTAGAGCTTGACTGAGCGCGTGTCTGAAAGTTATGCCTCTTTAATTCTGCTAATTGCTTACGTAAAAAGAGCAACTGGTTTTGCATCTTCTTGGTTAGATCATACGAAATCGTGCATAAAATTATAAAACATCAATTAATTAAATACTTAAACTCATTCAGGACATAGTGAGAGGAGTGAAGGGCATAGTGACATAGGAGTTCATAGTGACATAGGATGACATAGTGGCATAGGAGGACATAGTGACATAGGAGGACATAGTTACATAGGAGGACATAGTGACATAGGAGGACATAGTGACATAGGAGGACATAGTGAAGAGGTATTTGTGGCCTAATAATAAAATAATTAGACCACGCAAGTGAACCTCAAACATGAGTTGAGAGAATTTCCGAAATTATGATTTTTGGAATTCAACCAACTATTTGGGAAATGGGTCTACTCACGAAGACGTTGAATAGCTGCCTGCGTGTATATTAGTAGAATGTGTTTGTAACTCAGCCTCCAACCCCGGCTTCCTTTGGGAGTTTGTACCTCGAGTTTGGCCTCGGATGTGTTGCTTCGCTTCGCTCGTAGCGGTTTGCAT
Source organism: Philaenus spumarius (assembly GCA_018207615.1). Classification (NCBI taxonomy): domain Eukaryota; kingdom Metazoa; phylum Arthropoda; class Insecta; order Hemiptera; family Aphrophoridae; genus Philaenus; species Philaenus spumarius. The sequence continues at coordinate 75,215 of JAGFPH010000371.1, forward strand.
CCCCTAACCAGAAGTTGACCAATGATAAAATTCCCCTAGTGGATTTAACCCGAGTACTTTTCGTTTTGATCGATTTTGAGAGAACCCAACGAGCTATAACGTCGTGCAAAAAATATAATATGTAGAATAATCTCCAGTATTTATATTTTTACATAAATCTCCAAAACATTTTAATTTTAGTAGGCCAAATCTCAAACTTCCGCTTTTTGTAATTTTTTTGCTAACGAACTAGTCCGAGCGACGTAGAAAACCAACGTGTGTACGAAATTTGGACCAAATCGAACTTAAAATCTGGCCGCTAGAGTGCGAACACAGGTATAATTTTTAATGATACACCAAAATGTGTTCTGGCGATCATGATCGGTGCTCGTTTACTACTCCCGACCTTAAGCCTTACCTTAACCTCTTGTATAGTTCATTTTTCCTATGGAAATTCGCTAATAACAACATACCATCAAAGTAACGAAATCTGCTGACGAATAGTAGGGGCTCTACCTCTGCTCGCTTAGCTCGTCAAAACCTGCGGTGGCATATAGTGAAGCCAATACAAACGACAAAATCCCTAATTTTGTTCATTATTTTATTTTTTTTTCATAATTATTCTAAATTTATTGAAATTACCTTTATTTTAAAGATAATTAAACTTCAAATGTGGTGAGCTTTTTCCAATTTTGATATTTGAACTATTGAACTTTGCATATCGCAAACTTTGATTTTGAGTTAAGCCAGAGAAGCAATTTAAAAACTAAATAATATCAACATTCGGACTGTCCTAATTATTAAAATGGCTTATTCAGAATAATTTAAGTAATTAATAATTAATTACTAATAATAATAATTAGACCACGCAGCTGAACCGCTGACGTGAGTTGAGCAAATTTCCATAATTAAGTTTATAGGCCTATGTTTTAGGGTTTCAACCAACAATTTGGGAAATAGATATATTCACGACGATGCTGAATAGCTGCAAAATGGTTCGCACGCCATTCCGCATATTGGGAGTATATTCAACACACAAAACATTGCGTGCTTCGCACGCCAACCCTCGTATTGCGAGTATCTGCAATACACAACGCCAACCCTACGGTAAAATCCACCACATGGATTTGAACCGGGTACTTCTTTGGTATTTTACGTTTTGATGATTTTTGGGGATCCAAGCGAGGTATAAGGTCGCTTAAATAAACAAAATGTGCAAAATAACATCCTACATTTATATTTGTAGAATAAACTCTAAAACAATAATTCATTCTCGTAGGAAAAATCTCAAAAAAATAGTTATTTCCGGTCAAAAAACGTGCTTCCGATTGTTGGATTTTTTTGGCTAACGAACTCGTCCGAGCGACGTAGACAACCAACATGTGTACCAATTTGAACCAAATCGGATTTAAAATGCGGCCGTTAGAGTGCAAACACATATATAAATATATATATATATATATATATATATATGATTTTTAATGACACCCCAAAACGTGTTCTGGGGACCATAATCGGTGCTCATCTGCTCCTACCATAAGGGCCACGCAATAGCTAATTTTTCCTATGGAAATTCGCTAATAAGAATAATTCATTAATAGCCTAGCTTTAAAGTAATAGAAGCATTTTAGAGGTTCCTTGAACTTTGAACTATGCCGGCATTTTGCTTCTGAAAACGAGATTTAATTACTCAATAGTTCCACTATTATGCATACAGCAAGGACGGATGTAATAGTTAGAAAGGGAATGTAGATATTTTGTAAGATTTATGACTTATTTCACATAACAACAAAATTGAAGTCAAATCAGTGCTTGCCAATAAAACCATTTCCAAAGAGATAAAAAATGTAATATTCTACTTATGGGTTTTTAAATAAAAATAGTTATAATGATTTATTCTGGATCGGTGTAAACCAGTCATTCACTGTGGATTTAGTAAAGTTTTTTCTCCAGCAAAAACAATACCGTACGTCATAACTCACTTTGCTTTCTTAAAGCTATAACCTACAAGTAAAAGTAATATTGCTTGAAAAAAATCTCCTGTTCACTTATAGTTTAATCAAGATTCAAATAGGTTTCCACACATTGATGTTCTTTTGTCGCAGCTCTCTTTTTAGTATTAATAGTGTTATCTCCATAGTGCAACAGCTAGCTTTTATTGCATTGAACAACTTCGTTCTACCTTCTCCAAATAGCCAGGTGTATTTTAGACAACTTGAATTGAAACCGTCACTGAAGTTATGAACGTTTTTCCTCCATTTGACTGCAAATGTGGAGTTTACATTTGTGTGTTTACATCTTTTAAGCAATTTTCCGTCCAAAGATTATTAGCGAATTTCCGTAGGAAAAATGCGCTATTGCAGTGACCCTTATGGTATGACCTAAGGTCGGGAGTAGTAAACGAACACCGATCATGGTCCCCAGAACACGATTTCGGGTGTCATTAAAACTATGTAGGCCTATATGTATATATGTGTTCGCACTCTAGCGGCCGCATTTCCAGTCCTATGTGGTCCAAATTTGGTACTCACGTTGGTTGTCTACGTCGCTCAGACTAGTTCGTTAGCCAAAAAAATCCAACAACCTGATGTACGTTTTTTGACAGGAAGTAACTATTTTTAGAAATTTTTCGTATGAGAATGAAACTTTTTAGAGTTTTATCTAAAAAAATTCATTGTAGAATGTTATTCTGCACATTTTGTTTTTTTACACGACCCTATAGTTCGCTTGGTTCCCCCAAAATCGATCAAAACGTAAAATACCGTAAAAGAACCCGGTTCAAATTCACGTGGTGGATTTTACCGCGGGGCATCTTCTAATCGGAGGCCGACGGTCGAGTTTGTACTCTGCGAGCGAAGCGAAGCTCATAACCCAAGGCCGCAATTTCGAGGTGCAAACTCGCAAAGTTTTTCCGCTGCGAGTGGAACGAAGGAGCGCGTGAGTCGAACGAAGCTGGAGGCTTAGGTGCAAACAAATTCTACTTATATATTTCATACACAGAGGCAGCTATTCAGCGCCTTCATGAGTAGACCGATTTCCCAAATAGTTGGTTGAAACCCTAAAAAATGTAAACTTAATTATGGAAATTTGCTCAACTCAAGTCAGCGGTTCAGCTGCGAGCTCAAATTATTTCCATTGTAAGTAAAATGTAAAATGAAATTATAAAAATCAAACTTTTTATAAAGATTGTGTTTTTATAAAATATGTCTTTATAATGAATACAATTCAACACTAGGTTCTATAACATGTTACATAATCATGTGCAGGTGATTTCGACTTTTGATAATAGTTTCGCATGACGAGACAGATTAAGTAATTATGTTGCATCTTTAGAAGTAACACGCCAAACTAATTACGGAAGCGTTTGTGATCTAGATCCAGTGGTAATCTTACTTATTGAAGGGGTTAGAATCACATCTCACTAAATTAAATAAACGGTACCAGGAACTGGCACATACTTTCTCACAAATACATTTAAATTACTAAACAGATTCACTGTGACTTGTAGGGTGGGATAGGAGAGTTTTTTTATTAAAGTTGGAGATTAACTAATAAGTATTATTATTATTATTATTATTATTATCTAGAGAGAAAACTATTCGATCGATTTCGAAAAAATTTGCACCAAACACGTCAATTAGGTCTTTATAGATGCACGTAAAATGGTTTTGAAATTTTTTTTAAAACAACCCGCTTTATGGCCAAAAAACCCCCAAAAACAGTTATTATTATTAGCTAAACGAGAATTTTTAGAAAGATGCGGGTTTCTGTATATGGTAGGGCACATTAAAGGCTACAAATAAACCAAATTTTATCAAAATCGTTAGAGCCGTTTTTTAATAAAAAAAATACTAACTGATTTTTTGGGGGTTTTTTGGCCAAAAAGGGGGTTGTTTTTCAAAATTGTTCAAAACAATTTTTCGTGCATCTATACAGGCGTACTGGACATGTCTGGTGCAAATTTGGTTGAAATCGATCGAATAGTTTTCTCTCTAGCTTTGTATACTTTTATTAAAGTAGGCGATTAACTAATAAATATTATTATTATTAGCTAGAGAGAAAACTATTCGATCGATTTCGAACAAATTTGCACCAAACACGTCAATTAGGTCTTTATAGATGCACGTAAAAAGGTTTTGAAAAATTTTGAAAAACAACCCCCTTTATGGCCAAAAAACCCCCAAAAATCAGTTATTATTATTATTATTAGCTAAACGAGAATTTTTAGAAAGATGCGGGTTTTTGTATATGGTAGGGCACATTAAAGGCTACAAATAAGCCAAATTTTATCAAAATCGTTAGAGCCGTTTTTTTATAAAAAAATAATAACTGATTTTTTGGGGGTTTTTTGACCAAAAAGGGGGTTGTTTTTCAAAATTGTTCAAAACCATTGTTCGTGCATCTATACAGGCGTACTGGACATGTCTGGTGCAAATTTGGTTGAAATCAATCGAATAGTTTTCTCTCTAGCTCTGTCTACATACAGACATACATACGTACAGACATACATACATACAGACATACATACAGACATACAGACAGACATTTTGTAAAAACCACTTTTTTGGACTCAGGGGGTCCCAAAACGGATATTTCCACAAAAATCTCAACATCGATTTTTTTTGCGATCACTATACTTTCTCTATACTATAGTATAGTGAGAAAGTAAAATTAATAAAATTGATCTTAAGATGGTTTCGTATAGTATTTTTTTTGGTGAGGAATCCAAATTTTGTAAATCACACTAAATCCAATGGGAAACTAGATGCAAAGTTGAGGGTTAGAGTCAAAACTCAAACCTTCCATTGGATTGTGTTAGATTTGATTCTGGTTTAGACCAGTTATATTCCATTGTTATATGTCCATTATCCATTTACCGTTATTATCTTGTTTGTACAGTAACTTAAAAAAGTATTTTTCCCGTGAATTATCATTTATTATATAATCAGTGAAGCACTTTTTATTTACTTTAGTTTTGTCAGTGACAGTACAGTTACGAGGTGTAAACTATGTCTCAAATAAGTCCGTTTTAAAGACAACAAATTTGTACTTATAAACATTTCTGTAAATTCTATTTAAAAAAAGTATCAAATTTAGCTGGCTGTCACTCCCTCGGCACCCCGCCAGTTGTTTGTCTGACTCCGGTCTGTAAACACTTTGTTTGTGTTTGTGCTTTTCTGTGTTTGTATTGTTGTTTGTTTGACTTCTCAGTTTCAGCTCTGAGGTGTACTATGTAAATGGTTAAGGTTAGTGGTATATTTAAGCTTCAATTGTTTTCTTTGCATAGGCCTAGTCTCTAGGTTTATGTTCCCTTGCAGACCAGGGGAATTAGATAATAAATCCTAAATATTTTTCTACGGCACCGATCGAGATGCGGTTTTCGGCATTGTATTCGGAGAAGTCTCAGGAAATTGTCTACATATAATACCTTGTCGGCAGACAAAAAGTGCACTTTGGGCATGCATGAAGTGCATCTAGAAGTGCATCATTTCCCATAATTTATAAAAATTGTTTGAATTCATGAAAACTTATCAATATTTGTATACAGAGGTTTTGGGGGTCGCAGATTCCGAATCTGAACTTGAAAAATATGTCCGACCACCCTGGGACCCCTATGGGGGCAGGGGTGCACCGCGGAAAAAAATCAAAGGGTTCAGTAAATCACTCGAAAGTGTACACTCGGGGGTTTTTGGGGTCGCTAATTCCGAATATGCCCTTCAAAAATATGTCCGATCACCCTGGGACACCCCATGGGGGCAGGGGGGGGGGCAATTCGTCAAAAAGTAACAAAGTGAAGCATTCTCATTGCAGTAGAATCAATCAGTGGGCCTTCAAATGTTTTATCGAAGTGCCCACCCCCCTGTACTCAAAGGGTGATCGGAAATATTTTTGAAGGGCAGATTCGGAGAATCAGCGACCCCAAAAACCCCCGAGTGTACATTTTCGAGTGATTTACTGAACCCTTTGATTCAGAACGTAGGGCGGGGGTTAATTCTCTACCTGTCAAGTAGTGTCATCTCGTCCAAAACCCTATGCTATTGTTTACTTGACAGGTCTACACAAACTATTGGAACGTTTAATTCTTTTTATTAAGAGTCTTCTACACATTGCGTAAAACAGCAAGGTATTTGTTTACTTTAGCGTGCCAATCGAAACTACTATAACTACACAAACCTTAACTTCTTTCTTTATAAATATAGTATTTATACCCTTCACTGATGCCGGGAAAGCAATATTTATTTAACCATCTTCAACACGTACAATATTAAAAACTTTTAAATCAAATGTTCCTTATGGGAATTTACATTGTAAAGAGCCGACATGACTAACGACAGCTGTTCTTGTAAAGTGAGCGTCATATTAATGGAAATTGCGCAATGTTTCCTTTCAAATAGACAAATCGATCTATCATAGAAAAGTACAATTTAAATGTTAACAAGCTTCAGTGAAAGCAGTAGAACCAGTAGTTTAGAATTTGTCCATAGTTTAAATTAAAAACGCTCATATTATAAAAAGTGTCGAGCATTTTAAAACTGAACTGATGGGTTAGTATTTTACTCTATTACCTTTACCAGATAAATAATTCGACCACGCAGCTGAACCGCTGACGTGAGTTGAGCAAATTTCCAAAATTAAGTTTATAGGCCTATGTTTTAGGGTTTCAACCAACAATTTGGGAAATAGGTCTATTCACGACGGTGCTGAATAGCTGCAAAATGGTTCGCACGCCATTCCAAATATTGGGAGTATCTTCAACACACAAGACATTGCATGCTTCGCACGCCAACCCCCGTATTAGGAGTATCTTCAACACATAAAGCATTGCGTTATTCGCACACCAACTCCCGTATTGGGAGGATCTTCAATACACGATGCATTGCGTGCTTCGCACGCCAACCCCATTGTAGAATCCACCACATGGCTTTGAACTGGGTACTTCTATGGTATTTTACGTTTTGATCGATTTTGGGGGAACCAAGCGAGCTATAAGGTCGCGTAAAAAAACAAAATGTGCAGAATAGCATCCTACATTTATATTTGTAGAAAAAACTCAAAAACAAATTTATTCTCGTGTGAAAAATCTAAAAAAATAGTTTTTTTCGGTCAAAAAACGTGCTTCCGATTGTTGGTTTTTTTTGGCTAACGAACTCATCTGAGCGACGTAGACAACCAACATGTGTACCAAATTTTAACCAAATCGGACTTAAAATGCGGCCGCTAGAGTGAGAACACATATATACATATATGCATATACATACATATATATATATATATATATATGATTCTTAATGACTTCATAAAACATGTTCTGGGGACCATGATAGATGCCCCTTTGCTACTCCCGACCTTGGGTCTTAACATACGGGCCACTGCAATAGCTCATTTTTACTATCGAAATTCGCTAATAAACTTAATGTTTGAACAGTTGAAAAAGTTAACGTAACAAAGTTCGAATACCTAAGTTTTCAGCACAAAATAAATGTCCAAACTTAAGCATTTGCAAAATATTTTAGCTGTTGACTGTCGGCCAACAACGCTGTAACTAGCAGGATGTTAAAACGTTGTTCTGCAAAACATTGATAAATACTTTAACTCTTTAAACAAATATTTAATGTACTTTAATAACATTTAAAATCAATCTTTTAAAAGTTGTATCACTTAGCCGCTCCGAAAGGAAATTTTACTCCACGAAACTTCTTCGATCTTCAGAAGAAACTACTCAGGCCCAGGCGTACACACAACTGACTATGTCTAACATGGTGAAATGTTGATTTAGCCTACAATTGGACATTTTACTCAAACAATTGTTGAAAAACAAAAGATTTTACATTTTAATCATAGTCCTACTGAAATCAACTATTTTAACAACACATATTTTAAATACAGTCATAGACAAACTATAATATTGTTCACTTTAAAATTCACTCAAGTTTTCATCGACAGTAGGTCTGTATTTGTGAATTAACTGAATCTGAAACTTTTACGATTCTGTTAAACAGTAATAATTCAGACAAACTCAAATAGTGACAGTATAAAATATAGTTTTTTTTCTATTCTGTCACGAATGAAGTAAATGAAAAGGATTGTAAAAATACACACATTTTCAACGATTTCTAACCTAAAAACCAATTTAAGCATATTATAACCTAAATTAGTTTTATAACTCAGACATACAAACAACAACCGACATTATAGTAAGTTTGTTTTGATTGAATCTGTAAACTTGCAAACATAACCCTAAAGTATAATCTAGACTAAGTTTTGATGAAGTATTACAGACATAGGCGCCCATATGATATTCTCTAGAGGGAGGCTAGACCGGGGTATGGGGCTTTTAACATGTTCACTGCTAAGGACGAACATGTGAGCTTGACACTGAACACTATGAGAAGCGGCCGACGCACAGTCCATTGAACGCCAACCCCCGTATTGGTAGTATTTTCAATACGCAATGCATTGCGTGCTTCGCACGCCAACCCTCGTATGGGAGTATTTTCAATACGCAATGCATTTCGTGCTTCTCACACCAACCCCCGTATAGGGAGTATTTTCAATACGCAATACAATGCGTGCTTCGCACGCCATCCCACGTATTGGGGGTATTTTCAATACGCAATACATTGCGTGCTTCGCACTCCAATTTTAAGCTTATATGCTATGGAAGCAAATGTAGGCACATGAAGTGTTTGTAAAATCAAACGGCACATAACATTTAAAACATATTTTAGTGCTAATCTATTTAAAGAAAAATACCTGACTATAATTAATAATATACATATTTTCCTTTCCCTGGGAGCTAGGATGAGGCCCTGGCCCCCCTCTGCCCATAGATATGGGCGCCCATGATTACAGATGATGAGGGAAATCAGCGGTTATAGGCCAATGCCTGAAGTGCGGTTCATTGAAGTTGCTCAATCACGTAACGAATGTCTTTAAAATTACAGTATAGCTATTTTACCATGCGCGTGCGCTATACTTTTTTGTTATTCACGTACGGACGTACAATCGCTTTTATAAGAGTTGACTTATCCATTGTTTTATCAAATCGACAATTCATATTACCACTAAACTATACTCACGAAATAAGACGTGCTTTTTGACTCTTCGAGGACACAAATAATATCGTCGTTGTTTATAGGACAACAGTGAGCACCCCTAAGGTGACGATTCAAACATGACAAATGAATTTCGTGTTCTACTTGCAAGTACAATATATGTCGTGTTACTGTTTGACATTTGAGCAAAACCAGATCGGATTCGTTACATCCATAAAGCCTAGTTATCAGCTTGTCAATAAGTGGAATCTTACTGGTGCTTCACTATCTCCAGTTAAGTTTGTTTCTTGTAAGCAATATTTCGAATGGTTTGGATACCAGTATGTAAATAATTTCATTTATTTTAAATTATATATGAAAATTATCTACATATAAAGAAATACTTTATTTATTTATTTTCAATTAGGTATATATGCACATTATTTATATATTACGAAATTATTTATTTATTTTCAATTATATAAGCACATTACCTTCATAGGCCTATTAAGAAATAATTTACTGATTTATTTTCAATAATATATGTTACTAGCTGACCCGTACGGCGTTGCCCGTGGTGGTGGTAACTTTAATCCCCCTAAACCCTTCCTAAAATTTCGAAATTTTTCATACCCTTTCTTAGTGAGCACCTATGGCCCTAGAGGAAGCTACATACCAAATTTAATTCCAATCCGTTCGGTAGTTTTGAACAAAATCGTGATTTAATAACTTTAATCCCCCCAAATCCCCGATAAAATTTCAAATTTTTTGAAACCCTTTCTTATTGAGCGCCTATGGCTCTAGAGGAAGCTACATACAAAATTACATTTTAATCCGTTCGGTAGTTTTTGAGAAATCGTGATGAGTGAGTGAGTGAGTGTTATTTCGCTTTTATATATATAAATATACATGTTAAGAATAATGTTATTTATATTTATGAAATATGTTTATTATTTCTAGCTTCTGAATTACTAAAAACAGTTTAAATTTAGCCGTTAATAATATCCATGTAAGGGTTAGCGATATTTATGTTTACATTTCTTGTGAGGATGATTGTAAAAAATATTGAACAATATTATAATTAACTAGTAAGGCTCCGTGAAAAATCACAGGCAGATTAATTACATACATATAGCAAATAGATAATTTAAAATAATACTAGGCCTACTAAACTATGATGAGGTGATTTTTAACTCGGCAAATGTGTATAATTATAAGGATTATTTAGATCTGATTTTATGAAACTGTAGGCCTATTTGTACAAATTTTGTTTTTATATTATACGTTATTATATATTTAAAGAAACATACAAATATTATCTGTTAATTGCTTTTTAATTCATATTGATAGATAAAATGATTTAGAAGTTATTAATATTATAGTAAAATAATTAATAAGCGAATAGCTTTACATGTTATACAAAGATGTACGAATGTTTCCGAAGTTAAACGAATAGGTATTGCTTCTTTAAATTTGTATAAACGAATATTTTGGTAGTAAAAGATTGTATTTATATACAGTTTATAACATCAAAGCAAATATTATAACTAAGTAATTAATTTTTACCTTCTTTAGTATGTCAATCTAATCCTTTGTTTTTTGTTCTGCTCCTACGACCGCGGTTTCGGGCATTCGCCCATCTTCAGGTACTTCTACAATGACACAATAACACTAACACATAACTACACATAAAAATGTTTACTCCGTATTGGCCTAGCGTGAGCATCGCTATAAAGAAAAATACTTAAACTTTAAACTTTTAACGATCTCCAATACGGAGTAAAAATTTGTATGTGTAGTTATGTGTTAGTGTTATTGTGTCATTGTAGAAGTACCTGAAGATGGACGAATGCCCGAAACCGCGGTCGTAGGAGAAGAACAAAAAACAAAGGATTAGATTGACATACTAAAGGAGGTAAAAAATAATTACTTAGTTAATTAATACACTAATCCGTAGGCTACAGCATGGAATTTAAAATATTATAACGTATTATAACATACATTATTTCTATAACTCATATTTAAAGAATCAACTTCACAAGAAATTATACGATTAAAGTTGTAAACATAACCCCAAAATATAATCTACGATAGGTTTTGTTTAAGTATTATACATGATGGGTGAAATCAGCTGTTATATTATATGTTACTCACGTACGTACGTATGTATGTACACTCGTTTTTATATAATAATGTGTAATGTATATACATATAATGTAAATAAATACAAAATTTTAACAAATAAGCCTACAGTTTTACAATCCTTATAATTGTACACATTTACTGAGTTAAAAATCCCCATCAGTATAGTTACGTAGGCCTAGATAAAGTATGTTGTTATCAAATAGTATTTTTTTAAATGATGTATTTTTCTAATGTGTATCTAATTAATCTGCCTGTGATTTTTCACTGGGGCTTATTAGTTTATGTAATATTTTGTTCTACAATTTTACTTTCTAAAAAATGAAGACGAATCTCCCTTTCATTTAATAGGATCTTGACAAAAAATGAAAGTTGTTTTCCTCTAGAACGTATGACATTTGGAGAACATTTACTTGACTAGTCAATTTATAGCTAATGTTCGACTAGATAAATTAATCACAGAGCCGTTTTTTGTACTAAGCACTTCTTTAGAGAATTAAGGAAGTTTGTACCTAACGTTGGTTATGTGAAATGATTCTGGTACTCTTAAACATAGTATTGTGGTCCGGGTAATTGAAAAAGATGATCAAATTAATTTTACGTTCGTCAATTATGTAAACAATGAAGTAATACTTAATTTTAAGTGCAATGAACAAGAACAAATCAATGTGCAGAGTAAAATATTAAATATTTATTATACTTTACTGTTAATGGCCCATGAAAGATTTACTTTATTCTAAAACGATTTTCTAATTGAGTATTTATTTGAGTAAGACACATGTTCAGCAGTATTGTACGATTAGTTACACAGAAATAACTCAAATAACTTTCTTTAACCCACAGGTAGTATAAGCCATTTAACCAATTTTATCTATATATATAAAAATGAATTGCTGTTCGTTAGTCTCGCTAAAACTCGAGAACGGCTGGACCGATTTGGCTATTTTTGGTCTTAAAATGTTTGTAGTAGTTCATAGAAGGTTTATGCGTAAAGAAAAGTTTAAAAAGTTTCAAATTTGGAAGAAACTGAACAGCATTTATTGTATGAACTCAAAACCATAGCTCACAAAAACAGCTGTTCGTATAAAAAGCTTATGTTTGTTTACATGTATTACCATAGCAACATTACTTAGCAAATTTATAATCACTTTAATACTCTTCAAAACCAACAGCTTTTTAAGGTTAGATTGAAAAACTATAAACAAACACAAATAAAAATGCTTACAGAATTATAATTCAACTCAAACATTGGTTATTAAATATCTATATAGGCCTACTTAGAGGTATGCTGTTTAAAATATTGTTTATATAAAATATATCCTAACTATGAATTTTTTAATACTTTTCAAAACATATTTTCGCTATCAATAATAATAACAAACAAATTATTTGACACCATGCATAACCATAAACATACACGAGTTTAAACATATTATATTGAAAACTAAACAAACAATCTGAATTTAACTAAATGCCATTAAAATATCACATTCGTAGCTTTATCTATACTCATATTATAAAGAGGTAAAGTTTGTTTGTTTGTGTGTTTGTTTGTTTGTATGTAGGGGGTAATCTCTGGCACTACTAAACCGATTGAAAAAAACATTTTTACTAATAAAAAGCTACACTGACCCTGAGTAACATAGGCTATAATTCATTTCGATAAAAACCTTTTTTTTATTCCATATTTGTAAATTTAGTAGGAAAAAATTCTTAGGTTAGGCCCAGAATGATAAATCAACACATGTATTTACATTTATTACCATAGCAACCAATTGATAACAGATAATTTAGCTGTTAGCTCCAATATTTCCATTAACAGCTGATTTAAAAATTTGAAGCAATTATTGTTGTATTTCTAGCTTTTAGGTTAGGGTTTTTAAGTGTAGACCTGAGCCTTGCTGGTTCTTTTAACCATTATTATAACTGCTGTTATAAAATATAATAAATAATTTAATTTGAACATTTGACATTATTTACCATCTTAGTTTTGAGGTTATCATGAATCCTACACCTTTATTATAAATATAGCATAACATATGTTTTTAGAAGGTTACATTGGGGGTTGGCGTGCGGAGCACGCAGGGGTCTCCCCTAGTTTGTAATATATATATGAATGATATTTCAGAACATATCAAATCTGGAAATTTAATTTTGTTTGCTGATGACACCACTGTCATTGTTAAAGATAAATCCTATAAAGAAGTGCAGAAAACAGCAAGCACAGTTCTTAAAGAGTTAGATAATTGGTTTCTTAATAATAAATTGACTCTAAATATTGGAAAGACTCATTGTATAAGGTTTCAAAATAGAAGTAAATCTGCGGTAGCAGCAAGTGATTTTCATATTGGCATAGGAAATCACAAAATTGATCTAACTAGGACAGTGAACTTTCTTGGAGTGATTATGGCTGATCAGTTGAACTTTAATAAGCACATAGAAAAACTTAATATAAAGCTAAGCAAGCAATGTTATTTGTTAAGAACTATATGTAATATTGTTAGCCGGGAAGTTGTAAAGATGGTATATTTTGCTTGTTTTCATTCCCTGTTAAATTATGGTGTTGTTTTGTGGGGGAGTGCTCCAGCAGTGGAATCTGTGTTTAAAATGCAAAAAAAATCAATTCGGGTTATTTGTTGTGTACCTTGTAGAACATCCTTGTCGGCCATTGTTTAGAAAACTTAATATTCTTCCATTTCCATGTATATATATGTATGAATGTATATTGTTTGTAAAAAAAAATGAAAGTAATTTTTACAAAAATTCTGATATACATGGGCATGATACCAGAGATAAAAATAGTCTCCGACCTCAATTCTATGCCAAATACAAAACAAAAAAAGGTGTTGATTCTGTAGGATTGCAATTTTTTAACAAATTACCTCTAGTAATTAAAAAAGAGCGTGATCCTGTTAAGTTTAAGCTTCAACTAAAATAATTTTTTCTTAGAAAGAATTATTACTCAATTTGTGAGTATTTGGAAGAATTGTGCGCCTGATTAAAAGGGAAAATCTTCTTGATTTATTTAGCTACTTAATCTATATTAATAATGTCTGATATTGTTGATTGTTGATTTATTCTGTTTATTGGTGTATTGTATTATTTATTGTTGTAAGTTTTAATGTGTAAAGTACTAGCCCTGAAATGTTTTGTGTTGTTCTCTGCTGCAGGCTATATCTGATTTTCACTGCAATTTGTATTTATTGTTCTGACTTAGTTTTAGTTTAAATCATTCATAAAATGACTGAAGGTCATACAAATGTATTTTGTTTTTGCGACCTGTAAATAAATGAAATGAAATGAAAAGATAACTCATTCCCTGTCTGCCATATACGGGGTGATTCAGTAAGAAACGGAGAAACATTTAGGACGTGTTCTATGTTGATATAGGTCTTGCTAATATGGCTTGTACACAAACAATAGCTGATGTCACAGTTAACAATAGCGGAGCCATCTAGTTAACAATATAAATACACATGCAGAACTTTTTTTGTATTACAAAACTCAACTAAATACAAGCAAATTACCTTTCTACAAATTATACACACGAACATTTTTCAAATCTAATAGCCTGATGTTACTACTTTAGAAAGGAACAATGTAGTAAAAACTAAACCCTTTCGTTACATCTATGAATACTGTAATAAATGAAGCTATAATATTCAGCTGTTTTATTGCGAGTTACTCAACAAGTTGGATGGGAACAATACGTTCCAGTGCGGTAGACACGTCGTTAATCTACTTTCACAGCGAATCGGACCTCGCCCAACCCATTGTCAATATTGAGTTAATTTTACTATAATTATAGGTGACTGATAAGAAAAAAAAAGTCCGACGCAAAGAACAGGGTACTACGATTACCGTGTGTAAAATTATTCAGTGACTTCTAAGAAAACGGCGTATCAGATCGTTATAGAAATAAATTAATGTTTAATCACAATATTTGCATTCCACTATCTGGACTATAAAGGGGAGCGGCGTGGAACAGTGGTTAGCGCGGTTTAGGGTTCAGGAGTCAACACGAGCCAGTATTACTGCTATTTCAATGGACGCTACTATCCACAATATTAAATTATTGGCGCTGGCCGTGCAATGTATAGAAACTAACTGATACATGTTTGCGTCAAATGTTACATCATTGTATCCCTTCAGTTGATGGCCTTTTTTTAAATAAAATAAAATTAATCTGACATGAATTGCTTATTCTAATTATATAAATAAATAAATTCTAACCATTGTATTAAAGCTTAAATACATTTTTCAAAAGGAAAACGTTCTATTCTTTCTTTTAAGTATTAATATAGTAATTATTTTCGTTTTGAAAGTATTGACTTGCAGTTTTCAAGTTGCGATAATTTTTCATTTCTTGTGAGTGGATGCGAGAAAGTTGATATGAAATGCATTTATGTTCCACTATTAACACTCCTTTATAAATACATGTCAAAGGATAAACATGTTTTATAAATTTATAAAAATGTTTTATAAATTTATAAAACATTCTAAATTAAGTTAATTTAAAAATAAAGGGAATAGCCGTTAAAATAAATGAAACTACTCTCAATAGGAATTATGAGACTTTACCTTAGAGTCAATTTTTTTATCAGAATTTAAATTAAACATTAATATTTTCAGTAAAATATAGGATGATTCAAAACTATGCGTCAATTTCTCGGTAGCTCATTCTATAACTAAAAATAAGAAAACAAATGAATAAAAACATAGACCAGACAACTATATAATCCTTCATCCGATTGTTTTCACCGTGAGATTCTCCGATAGAGAATCAAAAGGGCTACAATAAAGGTGTCTTGACAGTTTTTGTTAAAACGTACTGTTTTTGAGTAGTGTACGTTTGAAATTTTCAAAAAGTCGCCATTTTGAAACGCATGATTGAATATAATCGCTTATTTTTCTTGAGATAGATCATTGTTAGGTTAAACTGCATGCCAAGTTCGAACTCAATCAGTCGAACATTTACCTAGATATGCATTATTTTGTAAAAAAAAGAAAAAAATGGTGGATATCTGGAAAAAGAAGCATTTCGTGCTTATGTTTGTATGAATTGTTTTTCTTATTTTTAGCTATAGAATGAGCTACCGAGAATAGTTCTGAATCACCCTGTAACTATTGATTATTTTTTATTGTTGGAAGTTATAACTAAGAAACTGAAGCAGAATAGAGTATTAAATTAATCAGATAAGATATGAATCAGAGAAACGTAATTGCCTTGCTAGATTAAGGCCAACAACATTTCATTACAATCGGTTTTGTACTCTACACTGTTTAAAAAATGTATCTTACGCAATATTGATTCGCAATAACGATTCTTTGAGACAACAGGTAATAAATCCTTGCTAGAAAACAGAAAAAACGACCTCAAAACTCAATATTTAAACAGGTTTGCATATCCTACTCGGCGCCGGCCCAAAACAGCTGTTTTTGTCGTATAATATTTTTTTCTAGAAAGTAAAGCGAACTCAGTCCTTTAGTTTCACTTTCTATCTTCGCAGCTGAGGATATGAACTCGACGCGGTAAAGCACGTCCTCTTGTCGCCACTGATTGCAGGCCTCGTGCAACGCATGGCTTCCAAGTTTTGTAATAACTTTCCTGGACGGAATTATTACAATGTTTCTTACTTTCAATCATCTGTGCCGCGTGGTTCTGGCATCAACACGGGTATTGGAAGATTCAATTACTTATATTTGCATGCTCGATTCCGATTCAAATTAATTTCCCGATTTAACCAAATGTATTTAAACAACAATACAATGCTATAATAATAGTATATTTAAACAACAATACAATGCTATAATAATTGTACATTTAAATACTAATACAATGCTATAATAATTGTATATTTAAACAACAATACAATGCTATAATAATTGTATATTTAAATAATAATACAATGCTATAATAATTAATTGTATATTTAAACAACAATACAATGCTATAATAATTGTATATTTAAACAACAATACAATGCTATAATAATTGTATATTTAAACAATAATACAATGCTATAATAATTGTATATTTAAACAACAATACATGCTATAATAATTGTATATTTAAACAAAATACAATGCTATAATAATTGTATATTTAAACAATAATACAATGCTATAATAATTGTATATTTAAACAACAATACAATGCTATAATAATTGTATATTTAAACAATAATACAATGCTATAATAATTGTATATTTAAACAATAATACAATGCTATAATTATTGTATATTTTAACAACAATAAAATGCTATATTAAATGTATATTTAAACAATAATACCATGCTATAATAATTGTATATTTAAACAATAATACAATGCTATAATAATTGTATATTTAAACCAATAATACAATGCTATAATAATTGTATATTTAAACAATAATACAATGCTATAATAATTGTATATTTTTACAACAATACAATGCTATAATAATTGTATATTTTTACAACAATACAATGCTATATTAATTGTATATTTAAACAATAATACAATGCTATAATGATTGTATACTTTAACAACAATACAATGCTATATTAATTGTATACTTCAATAACAATACAATGCTATATTAATTGCATACTCCAATAACAATACAATGCTATATTAATTGTACACATAAAAAACAATTCAATGCTATATTAATTGTATATTTAAAAAACAATACAATGTTATATTAAAAACTTCGGCATATATATAATATACAACATATACAATGTTGTATATTTAAAACTTCGGCCTGTAGTAAAAAGTTGATTTATTTAAAAAAATACATGTAAATTTTTTTTCTAAACCCCACTCACAATTTTATCAAAGTATAGTACTACTTACTTCTTAAGGCGAGCTTCCAGTGCTTTCCGCTCCGATGGCTCG
>JAGFPH010000371.1:131541-142441 GCA_018207615.1 Philaenus spumarius
TAATCTCACTTAAATAAACAGCTGTCTTAAGTAATCTCACTTAAATAAACAGCTGTCTTAAAAAAACTAAATATTTCTATTTATAACCTATCACTGTGTTGTTTACGTTTATATTTTTTATAATGTTTGTTTACAGTTCACTGAGTATTTAATGTGTATGGCATACATTATAGTTCTGTAGATTTATTGATATTATTAGTTAAAATCAAAAATGTCACTAACGAGAAGAAGACAACGTGTACAATTGGTAGGAAATTTTAATCGTATAAGCCCCAGTAATTACTTGAGAGTGGTTTGAAATTGAACTGTGTTTCTTTATTTAATCTAAATATAATATATTTATATACTAAAATAAATCAATGGCGAAGCATTGCCAGAAACACTAGTGTACTTAATCCCTTGCGTTTATAATACTTAATTAGAGGGTGTTAGTTTCGCAGTCGTGTAAATCATGTTTTAAGGTCGGTTGTGCCCAAGGCTGTACTACTTTCATTAGAAGAACAACTTAACACTCATATTATCACACTTGAACTCGCATACTGCCTTTGACAAATGGTTCGTTTTATTATTCACCCCCCCCCCTCCTCCAATACCTTGAAGTAGGCTCCAACATTCGTTATTACAGAGCAGTTTTTTACCTCAGTGACCATGAAACACAAATAATGCATACCGACTTGTTTCCTTTCTAAAAAAACGATACGATTGCAGAGAATTGTGATTATTATATCACGGAACTGCACTTCGAGACAGTTTACAAATATGTAAGCAAGGTAGCAGAAAAAGTTACTCCAAGGAAGGTCATCATCAAGTGTAGTCGTCACTCCACGTCGGTTAAGAATGCGAGAATGGATCTAACTGATTCTTGGAACGCTTCCGTTTTCTTTTTTTGCGCAAGTTCTCTTGAGAATAACTTTTGCTTTTAACATTTTGTTTTAAAGAACGCCTTCAGTTATTTATCAATCAACTATCTACTTTTCCTCTCAACGTATTATCAACTGAAACACATCTAAATAAATTAATCTCTGTAGGCCAAGTACATTGGCGAGGGCTAGCAGTCTTACACTGTAATTTGTATTTTAGTTTGTTTTTTTTGCCTTACAACACATTTAGGGTGTCTAAGCTTAAACATTTTGTGAGAAGTAATTATTATATAAGTTCTTTGAAGATTTGGTTTGTGATCGACTTTCATATTTGGACCAATCGTGTCATCTTGGCCACCATTTTGGAAACTTCATACAAAACTTACAAAATTTCATTTGGTTTGCGTCAAAATAGTACGAAATGTAATAATTCGACCACACACCTGACGTGAGTTGAGCGAATTTCCAAAATTAAGTTTATATGTTTTATGGTTTCAACTATTTCTGAAATTGGTATAATCGTAAAGACAGTGAATAGCTGCCTGCACCTCCACCTCTAGCCCCACGTCATGCGCCTATCAGCGGGAAAACTCTCTTATCGATTTTGCACCTAAACCTTGCGGCCTCGTATTTTCGAGTGCTTCGTTTCGCTTGCACCGGACAAACTCGCTTCACTGGATTTGAACCGGGTACTTTTATGGTATTTTACGTTTTGATCGATTTTGGGGGGAACCAGACGGCCTATAAGGTAGTGTAAAACAGCAAAAGGTGCAGAATAATCTAAAAAATAAAAAGTTTAATTTTAATTAAGGTCAAAAACGTGCTTCCGGTTGTTTGATTTTTTGGCTAACGAATCCGTCTGAGCGATTTAGAAAACCAACTTGTGTACCAAATCAGACACATAAAATGCGGCCGTTAAGAGTGCGAACACATATTATACATCAAACAAATTTATAAAACAAATTTAATTAAAACCAAAAACGTGTTCTGGGGACCAAGATCAGAGCCCATTGACCACTCCTGACCTTAGTCTCACCATAAAAGTCACTGCAATAGCTCATCTTTCCTGTGGAAATTGGCTAATAATTCACTTCCATAATTTAACCTTTTAGAAAATATTCTGAGATCGAGTGCTGAAGTGGCCGAGTCTGGCCAGAATGTCGCTGCCCCCCCCCCATAATCTTAAAATCCAAAAAGTTGTGAAATTTGAGATTTAAAAAAAAAATTTGGAATTTTAATTTTTTGATTAAATTGCACGCAAAAACCCTCAAAAACTCCAATTTTGGGTTTCGAAAGGTTTTATTGTTATTTACCAACATTCACAAATAACAAACTAGTTATAATTTACAATACAAAAATCTTGGGCAAATAAAAGTATTTCTGTACCAAATAAATACATTGTCTTCTTTTAAATTATGTTCCGGGAAATTTAGTTCTAACCCTTTTTACTGTGGCAACACTGACTGTCACTGACTCCAGGCCGCCAGACCAGTGATTCCAGATTGGGTTTTTTCCAGGGGTTTACTCGTAATTTGTTCAGTACCGGAACGCTGACAGAAGGGGGGGGGGTCTGGAAATGTTTTGAAATGTTCACTTTTAAAAGCCCTACTTTACGTATCTCATGTGAGTTTAAGGATACAGATAATATGCTATCTTTTATAAAAAAAGTACACATGTAATTGTAACTATTTTTGTACTTGTATAGGAGGAGAGCATATAGCAAACTTTAGAGACACATACTATTTTAAGCAAAAACTTGGGCAAAATGTGTTTCTTGTTTAATAGGCTTGTCAAAAATTTAATTCCTCGGTAAAATATTGTAAACCTAAACACATTTTATGTATATCAAGGAATGATTTTTGTTAGACAAAAACAATTAAACACAAGTAAGCTTATCACGAGAACACAACACAGACTCTTGTTAGTGAATTATTCTAACGACACTCAAAAGTCACAAAACTAAATATCACAATGTCAACGTTGATGAACAGCGACTTTTAAATTTTTGACAGTTTGCGAGAAGTAGCATGTAAAGGACAACCTGCTAAATCGCCGTGCGGCCGGTGTTCAGATACCTGCGTTAAAATATTTTCCTCTTTTGGGACGGCTTTCGACCTTGTATTTGTGACGGCGTTTGTCAGTGTACAGCCATTGTTTGTATGTATTCCATGCTGTGCTTTCATTTGGGATATTTATTTTTTAATTCTATATCTTGAAATTAAATGAGTTATTCCATAAGTATTACAGTAGAGCGTCGATTATCCGAACTTATTGGGACCGGGGGTGATTCGGATATCCAAATGTTCGGATAATCAATCACGAAAATTATTTACCATTTAAAACCCCTAATCAATTCTTAGAAAAACTAATTGATTTGGGGATGTAAATAGAATATAGATATTCTGTACCTAGAGGAAAAACTATATTGTATATCGTAAAAAGTGCTTTATTTTTAAAAGATAATGTAATAAAAAGTACATGCATGTATGATTAAATATGTTTTACAATGACAGTACAATATTAGTACAATTTAATATTTAGACGCTTGCGCTATGTTCGCCATTTCGCACTGGGGCTTTTTTTAATACACTGTAATTAGTAGGCCGTTCAAGCGTTCGGATAATTGACGGTTCGGTTAATTGACGTCCGGATAATCGACGCTCTACTGTAATCACTAAATGTGGTCTAAATTATATTATGTTTGGCATTATTTTGATTACAATAATCTCATCGATGTGGTATAAACTTTTTCATGTCAAAAAAGTTAATAATATAAAAGTTTAAGCATCGCTGTTTTTTTAAACTTTTCGGCCGCCTCGACTCTGAATCATCGGTCTCTTATTTCTAGTTGTTCGCAGCGCTCGCTGAACATCATAGCCGTGCCGCGAGGCTGGCAAAAGGGGTTGTGTCTAATGCTCCCCCAAGTTGTCCCATTTTGATTTCGAGCTGAGGGACAATGGGGCGACTTTATTGTAGTTGGCTCGCATAGTTGCAACGCACTGTAGTGTTGAGATATCTTGAGGTTTTTCATTTGGCCATTGGTGGACGTAAAATTCTGAACCGAGTGTTGAATGAGTGTGATTGAGGGAGTGGATGGTCCATTCCAACGTTAAAATAAAACGTAAAACGAATTAATAAAAAGCAGTTAATTCCGTTCCGGTACCAGTAAACCCCTGGTTTTTCCCAAAATTTTGAAATTTTTAAGTTTGCGCAAATATTGTGGACAAGAAAATGGCGGGGACGTTTTTCAATAATGTGATGAAAATTCTTGTAAAATATTAAAAACTCTTAAAGTAGGCCTACTCAATATAGCAACTGCAGTGTTGAGGTGTTAAGCCTTTTGGTAAGTAGTGTGAGTGAGTTTGAGAAGTAAATTTTTCAAACAAAATCCGAGGGCCAAAATAATTCAGATCCCCGTTCTGCGCGTTTGGAATAGCACACAAAAGTTAGAAAATTTTAGATTTTGGAACCCCCTCCCCCCAATAATTTTTGTAGCAACGTCCCTGGGTACCCCTGCTAGAATTTAATCTAAGAATCCATAAGTTCTAAGTAATTTGAACGCTTTATAATGTAGGCCTACATATCACTAATTAAATCACACAGTGCAGCATTTCCTACTTATTGATAGACTTCATCCTGTCAAATGTGAGATCGAAGAAAATAATCACGAACAAACTTGTTATCCGAAATATATTATTTACCGAATAATGTACTGTTATCGGTAGGTAAATATTAACTTTCACTTATATCTGGACCGTGAATTGCTTTTCTTTCATATTGAATATAGAAATAGCAAAGAAGATTGAATTATTGTAAAGTGGAGCTGCGATTACGACACAGTCACGTGACGAGAGTAAAGTTGAAAGTGAAAAGAAGCGACCAGCAAAGTGAAGCGATATCCGGAACTGGATCTGGTCTGTGTAATTTATAGACGACAGGTTCGTCTAATTGATTTCTTGGTCAAGTGTGATGGATTGTTCTCGTGGACACCGACGTTTCATAAACGGTAGTCATTAGTAAGTCCGCGTAATTAAGTGGATTGGAATGGAATCGTAATTAGATGGCTCAGAAACACTCTCACTTAAAATTATGACGTAGGAATGTACGGTTGCTAATACAAAAAATTCGACCACGCAGCTGAACTGCTGTTCCAAAGTAAGGTTTATAATAGGCCTATGTTTTAGGGTTTCAACCAACAATTTGAGAAATAGGTTTATTCACGACGGTGCTGAATAGCTTCAAAATGGTTCGCACGCCATTCCACACAATGGGAGTATCTTCAATACACAAAGCATTGCGTGCTTCGCACGTCAACCCCCGTATTGGGAGTATCTTCAATAAACAATGCATTGCGTGCTTCGCACGCCATTCCGTATATTGGGAGTATCTTCAACACAAAAAGCATTGCGTGCTTCGCACGCCAACCCCACGGTAGAATCCACCACATGGTTTTGAACCTGGTACTTCTATGGTATTTTACGTTTTGATCGTTTTTGTGGAAACCAAGCGAGCTATAAGGTCGCGTAAAAAACTAAATGTGCAGAATAACGTCCTACATTTACATATATGTAGAAAAAACTCAAAAGCAAATTCATTCTCGTAGGAAAAATCTCAAAAAATAGTTACTTCCGGTCAAAAAACGTGTTTCGGATTGTTGGATTTTTTTAGCTAACGAACTCAACCGAGCGACGTGGACAATCAACATGTGTACCAAATTTGAACAAAATCGGACTTAAAATGCGGCCGCTAGAGTGCGAACACATATAAACATATATATATATGATTTTTAATGACACCCCAAAACGTGTTCTGGGGACCATGATTGGTGCTCATTTGGTACTCCCGACCTTGGATCTTACCATAAGGGCCACTGCGATAGCTCATTTTTCTATGGAAATTCACTAAAAATGGAGCGTACATAGGTTATTCGAAGTTTGTCTCATAACTCAAAATAGTGATCCCTGATCAGTGGTCAATTTACATTCATACTACATTATTGCTGTAAGAACTACATTCGGTTAGGGATGGTAGTTTTTTGTTGTTAATAGCGATATATCGTTTTTTTTTTTATACAATGCAGTCCATGTATCGATACCTAAAAAATATCGATATATCGGTGTTCGACATAATGAAAGAAATTATGTACATTTTGCAACAAAAGATTAAAATTTGTCCTATATTTAATAATGTATTAGGTTTATTAATAAAACAAGTTTTCTAAAAATAGTTTAAAGGACCGGATCGTTAGATTACATTGAAAACCAAATATAAATTTTATTGTTAGTGTTATACAAATATAATAACCTACTGAAATACTATCAAATACTTTTTTTTTGCAAAATGATTTGCTTCCACAGTCGTTTATCAATTTATATTTTCTGCTTCTTGTGAGTAGCATGAAGTATGGAGTAAGCAAGGAGTATTCTTCTGCCCACAATCTACCCTGTGTTCTCTGTCTGTGTGTTCTTCTGTATCTCGACAAACTTCCAATACGTGTCAGTGCAATCATCACTCAAAGCAGAAAATGTTCATTTAATAATTTTTTTAATTATAGTCCTAAGTTTCTTATAAATATTATAGGATACAATAATGTTTTTGAGGGAGAAAGGATTGTCAACAGAACAGCCAATGCCAACAGTGCAAAGTTTGCTCACAGGGCATAGACACAGACGCATCGTGACACGTAACTTTTGCGTAATATAATGGCAACTAAAAAACGCAGTAGTAATCCCTAATTTTAATAGTTAAAAAAATGTTTTGGCATATTTATTTGTGGTATCACCGATATAGTCATGGACACTTTATAATTGCACATAAACTTACTCCATAATTCCTAGTTGTTTCTTCATCTTGTTCTGTATCGCCTTGTGTGAAACAGATAATCACTGGTTTTCTTTTGTTTCCCATCACAGAGGAAATTTGACCCACATGGGCCACAAGAAAACTGATAAATATAAAGGAAAAACTGGGTTGCATTAAACACAAAACCTGTGCAGTTTTCTGTAGTCTGGGTGGGACTGTTAACTTTTAATCTCATCAACTCAGTATTGTCACATTTAAGTTGATACATGGTGTAACATACCTTTGAACATGTTAGTAATTACTACCCGTTCTTTACTTTGATTACAAAAATAACAGACATACAAAAAATAAAGGGTTAAATTTAAACTATTAACAATACGAAATTGTAAAGAAAAAAACAGGTAGATTTGAATTCTATTTTTGTTTCAAGTCACGATTTTGGTAAAGTTGATAGTGACCTAGCTGATCAAAAGTTACGCCACTAACCATAATTTTCTAAGCTGTTATAATTTTAAGCTTAAGTTTGTTTAAATAATCTATTATGTCCAGTTATGCAGTCAAAGAACACTTGAAAATGCTATCTACAAATTCTAATCTTGGTTGTTACTTGTGGTACAAAAACAACAAAACTACAAAAACTTATTTTTCTTGCTTTATTAGTTACAAAAACAGAATAATCACTTTTCCGTTGTGAGTTTTCATTTCTGTCATTTTAGAAGTTATTAAAAATTACTAATAAACGGAATAAAACTTTCACTTTAGAATCAAGATGTGATTTAACAGGTTACATTAGTGGTTTGTATTTTCCAGGGAAAGAGGATACACCATGAACTTTCTTTCAATCCTCCGATACAGGCGTTTGATCAAGATAAAATGATCAATGCCACGATACAATACGATCTGATCTCTGGTAACGAACGCCATCTTTTTACAATAAACCAAAAGAATGGTTCTCTTTTCTTAGAAAGGGAGTTGGATCTGGACACACTTCCTGGAAACTTATTTACAATGCAGGTACTAACACATTAACTATTAAGCTATATCATTTAATGTTTTAATCCCTCATGTCCAACAGTCATTTTGTTTATGTTGTCATTTTTGTTATCAGTAATGGTTGCGTTTGTTTTAATTACAACAGATTCAGGCATCACAGATTGATAATCCACTGAAAACTGGAATAGCCCGAGTTGAGGTCGAGCTTCTAGACATAAACGACAACCAACCACAATTCGAAGTCGATCTCTACAATATAAGTATAGTGGAAAACCTTCCTAATGGATTTAGTGTGTTACAAGTAATGGCCACTGATCAGGATCAAGTAAGTTTTGTTGCAATTACTGTAATGGCATGCAAAATGTAACTACTCATTTGTTGTACAAATATTAATAAATAAAACTTATATAGTTGAACAGAGCTGTATTTTCCATTAAACAATAATTTTTAGTAGTTAACTAGGGGCTCTGCCCCTGGACGCTCCGCGTCCCAACCCCGGCTCGGCCTATGGCCTCAGATGGCTACTTCGCTTCGCTCGCAGGTGGAAAATTCGATAAAGAATCTCGTTAATCTTTTGCTCGTTTGTACATAGGTGACCGAGCATAAATTAGCTGTTTTATTTGGCAGCTGACTCAAACTCATTAAACATTATCTCCATAAGATTAACATGGGAAATTTGAAGGATTGTATACCGGAGCTCCTTCTCGGGTAATTAGCGGCTGAACGGATGATAATATATAAGACTTGACATATCTGTGAATGATTATGTTCAGTTTTTGATCCAGATTAGCTGTTTTATATATAATAGGTTTGTAACAACCAATGTTTGAATTAAATTAAAATATAGTTAGCATTTTTCGTTGATTTTTGTTTGTGTTTGTTTTTAGTTTGTCAATGTAACCTCAAAAAGGTAATACTACATTTGATACTGATTTGATCCAAATCAGTTGTTGATCAAAATCAGCTGTTTTAAGCTTTTCATACGAACAGCTGTTTTTGTGTCCCTGATAAAATCAATAGAAATCTTTCTTACATAAGATTAACATTGAAACTTTGAGGGCCACTGGGGCGTAGCCCTAATGCCCTAGGACTTCGGTAAATGGCCTAAAACCTTCCCAGGGTTAACCTGTGTTACTATGCAAAATTTCAAAGCAATCGGATGGACGGT
The DNA here is from genome assembly GCA_018207615.1 of Philaenus spumarius. Classification (NCBI taxonomy): domain Eukaryota; kingdom Metazoa; phylum Arthropoda; class Insecta; order Hemiptera; family Aphrophoridae; genus Philaenus; species Philaenus spumarius. The sequence continues at coordinate 140,365 of JAGFPH010000371.1, forward strand.
ATACGAACGCAAAGTGGACAAAGAACCAAAAAAAACCCCATAAGGAATACACAGCAGAAATTTGCATTTGATTATAACGTTTGTAAGGCGAAAGATACATGATTTGTAATGCTTGATGGCAAATCTGGGCGTGCATACCTTTAATTTAAGACCTCAATTATGAAAATCGGTCGGGTAGAAGAGCCGAACGGACTCGGAAAAGAAAAACAGATTTTTTTTAATATATAAGATTAAAATATCAAATGCATAGCTGATTTATTTAATGGGCTCACTGGGCCCTAAGAGATTAGGGGGCACAAAACTTTAGGAAAATAAAACAGAAAAGGAAAATGAAAATGAAGTATGCAAGTACTATACAGATACTACCCTGAACTCATTAAATTATATATTTATTTAAATTAAACGTAAGAGATTTGCGCTACCTGTCTCGAAATGATGGCTTATAACTTTATTACTCACCACGAATAAATTTAATGTAGGCTGTGATGTGACGATGCGACTGAGTTCACGTGTGCCCCATCCCCTTCACTGTACCTTCATGTTACCACTTGAACTGTATGATTTGTTTTTCACTAGTTGTTTTCAGGTCATTTAACCTGTGCTTGCGACGATACATTACGAAGTTACTGGACGATAGTTTGCATTTAACCGATCACTGGTGTTATTGTTGTAGTTGTTTCTGTATTGATTGTAGTTATGAGTAATAATAAAGAACCCAGTGGTTCTTAGTTTCGTAAGCTGACTGGTAAGAAACAGCTTAACGAAGAAAACGCATTTGAAAAGTTTCCCTAGGATGAGTAGTTTTTGTAGTGTTCTTTTGCACCTGAACCAATCCTCTCCATTTATTCAGAACACTTTGAACCTAAGAGTGGGTCCATGGATAATAGAAAGACTCGTGAAGTTAAGGTCAATTGGTGGGGGGGGGGGGGAGCTTCGTCATGAAGTGCCCAGGGCGCTGTTGAATTCTAAATCGGCCCTTATCAAATAAGATTAACAAAAATGTTCGTAGCAATCACACAGTATCAGGAATAGCCTGCCAAGGTCTAAGTATATATATGGTATGCAATTTTAATAATTTAACATATTATTAAGCTCTAATACCCATTATTTTGAGTTAACATTTAGTATTTCAATGTTTTCAAAACAAATTGTCAGTAAACAATGTTAAGATCTCAGTTCAGTTCTTTGGGACAGAGGCAGAAAAGCCTAGGGTCATGAAAATTCTAACTGCAGTCCTGATAATCTGAGAAATTGATTTATACCATGTATATTGACTAAGTACAACCTACCAAATAAAAGATCCTGTGCAATACAAAATATAAATCTACAAATTCATATATTTTTAGTTTATATTCTTTCATAGAACAAATGTATAATTAAAAATATTTTATAAAATTTAATAACCAAAACTTATCAAAACAATTTGGTATGTGTGCAAAATACTGGATCCCTCTAAGAAACCAGTATTTTTGAATTAATATGCTAGACATATTATGGAACACTACAAACTTTACACTTTACAGTTGTGTTACATAGATAATATGTAAAAAAAGTATCCTAGAGTTTAATTTTTTTATGGCCAATCAAAACAGAATAGAAGAATAAGAAAATTATGGTGCTAAGCAATAATACTGGTCACATGTTGTATTGTATTGTTTGCTAGTTTTTACTTGCTGAATAACATGGACAAGTTTGGTAGAATGGCTGCGCTACACCTTGTATATTAAGTAAACATATTGCATTTTACTCACATAATTTCTAAAAAAACAAATTAAATTTTTTTTTTGTATGTATTGAAATAAAATTATATATTTTAATTTGAGTTTATTTGCTACAGTTCAAATTTGTTATAAATGCATTACTTTTGAGCTCTCATAACTTGGTAAAGCTCTGAAACACAATAAAAACAGAGCAAACCAAAACCTTAATTTTCATTGAAAATTCTACATTTAAACATAAAACTTAAATATATTTTTCTACAGGGAGACAACGGTGAATTTGTGTACCACTTAGTCGACCCTAATCAAGCGTTCAGTATAGACGGTCGATCTGGATGGTTGACGGTAAGGAATCAAGC
>JAGFPH010000371.1:144372-157866 GCA_018207615.1 Philaenus spumarius
AGAGCTCAAGATATTCCACTCACAGTGTAAGTTAACTGCAAAGCTGTGCATGCGCAAGAGCGCCCCTTCTGCAGCCCAAATTTTAACGGTTGCCAGAGCTCAAGATATTCCACTCGCAGTGTAAGTTAACTGCAAAGCTGTGCATGCGCAGTAGCACCCCTTCTGATAAATTCTATAAACTTAATTTTGGAAATTCATTCAACTCACGTCAACGGTTCAGCTGCGTGGTCAAATTATTATAATCTGTCACCATTCTTCTCACAAAAGCAAAACTATTGTGAACAATAAATCTCATTTTGTTTGTTCTTTGTACGTGTGTAAGCATTGATCATTACTTACAGCAAATTTTAATGAAGTAACAAGAAGGCATTGGAGAAATTCATACTGTTTTCATTTAAAAGAAGTTTGTATTGGCTAATTAAGATTTTCCAATCAGAAAACTATTAAAATTAGCTCCTAAATTATGTTTATTCTTAAAAAGTAAACCTTGGCTAAAAAAAAGTTACAAGTAAGTGAATTAACATAAATGCTATAATAGAAGTAACTTCATTTCAATTGAATTCACAAAAAAATACAAATTAAGTACCGAGGTATTGTTTAAGTTTGTATATGATTAGAAAATATGATAATTTGACAAATTTGGAATTGTCAGTGCTTACTACCTATTGGTTATGCCTGATGTCCCTGGTCCAGAATTGTGTTTCTTGCTGTAGGTGAAACCTGCTGTAAATTAAAAGGGTAGTATAGGTTAATAACACAACTCAATTTAAGAATAACTTATTATAAAATAAATGAAAATAGTTTTACGTTGAAAAATAATAAACTGGCCTTATAAATTAGTAGTGGGTGTGTGTATCCTCTGCAATGGCTTATGAGAGTCTGAATGTTGTCGCGGAAAGGGAACACTGATTAGGTTAATACCACTTGAGGCAGGGATCTGACGAAAATACTTAAACATAACTCTACGTCTCGAAAACCAATATTCAATAAAATATTTTGTAGTTTTAATGAACAGAATAGGGACTAGCACCACTTAATTATTATTGTAAAATGTGATTGGTTTCAGTGATGCCTATGTATCAGTTGAAGTGACACTCCTGGACGCAAATGACAATAATCCAGTTTTTGTGCCAAGTAATCTATATGAATTCTTTGTACCTGATAATGTTCAACAAGGCTATGAAGTTGGAAAGGTTAGTGTAATGTACTTACAATGAAACAGTAAATATTTCCAATGTTAAATAATGTACCACAGTTGAGAAAAATATAAATTGTAATAGTTTGTAAAGGAAATCACAATGCAGAAGGTTATTGCTATTGACTTGGTTGGCAGATTAAAAAGGAAGTGATATAACATTATCTGTTGTGATCAGGTTGGCTTAGTTAGACTATGTGCTGTACAACCAAAGATTTTGTGATCAAATCACGGCCTTGGTCCATGTAATTTAGTTAAAATAGTTAATTTCTCCTGTAAGAGTTATAAAGTAAATGAGAAAAATATTATATTTTTTTCAATATTTTGTTACATTTATAAGTGTTTTATTTAAGATATAATTAACATCTTACAAAATTTCCAATATTTGAATTGACACTCATTCAGCAATGGTCGATAGACTGTCTGCTGGGTTGACACTCTAAATTAATACATTACCATAAACACTCACTTACACATAACTAAGAAATTTAAACATGAACTCTAAAAAACAACAAATTTACAAAGAATATTAATTATTGGCTAAGAGCTAATACTAAGGAAAAAAGTTAAACTAACAGTCAGATAATTTATGAAACTAAAATAAGAAATTTAATACAAAATTAATATGATCTAGCTTCTTTGAACTAACCTAGACTAAAAACTTCTGCAATAACCATGGCTGAAAAAAACTAAGCATTAAATGTGATATCATTATTAATGTATCCAGCAGACATACCCTGTAATATTAGTTTGATCTTAAACAATTAACTCGCTAACTTCCTAAAACAAAAAAGTCAAGACCAAATTTTCAAAGAAACCTACAACATTTGTGAAATAAAGCAATAAAACCACAAACTATTTTAGTTCTTATCTTAACCAAAAATAGCATTACAAATCTTATGATGATTCAAGCATCCATCCTCAGGATGTTTGAGTCATCCGAAACTGCGGTAGTAAAAATACCGAAAAGTGGATCAGTGGACATTAAGGAAGAATTTGTTACATTTATACAGTACATATATTAATATACTTAAAATTTGATGTTGTTTAGATTAAATTATAATCATTAAGCCATAATACAGGCTTTCAGTGACTAATACAGTCCATAATACAGTCATTAACACTTAAATGACAGAATCTATTTATTCACTTAGCATACATCTATGAACGAAAAACAAACAATGTATTAAATTGTTCTCTCATAAAAACCCCCTCTCCAGAATCAGATCTAGTTATGCCGAACATTTGATTGACACTAACCACACCTACACTGATATAAACACTAACATGACCATTATCCATAAAGAAAGAAAAGGCCGTCGTCTCAACGTATTGGAGGAATATAGCATTTACACTTCCCAGAAGAAAAACCCTAACGTACTCCTGAATGACAAATTGAGCTTTGCAGCTAACCCCATCTATGACTTAATCTCTAATCTCTAAACAAACAAATACAGCTGACCTATTGCCAATTCACAAGCAATTTTTTCTTCAGTTCCCGTTCGGAAGCACAGTAACCATGTCGTGGCCAAGCAAATATTTATTTCATGAAACATTTGACGAGGAGTTAGCCGATAAAACTTTGTATTTTTGTGTCGTGTTATCGTGTGTGTTCAGTGTTATTGTGTAATGTATTAAATGTTCTACTTCTAGAACATAAAACAAAAAAATATGCTCAACCTGATCACCATTATATTTTACACACAAAAACCAACGCTTCACAGAAGCATGCGAAGCAAGTACAAACATTTCACGAGGAATGGATGTTACATCCGGTCCTTCAGTTCATTAATGTCACGAACTTTTCTGCTATACACACGCTCCTTTACCATACCCCAGAGCCAGAAATAACAGGGTGTCAAGTCAGGTGACTGTGAGCGCCAGCGGAGTGGTCCATCACGACCAATCCATTGATCTGGTAATGTTTGCTCGAGATAGGTTTGAACAGTTAATGCCCAATGGGGTGGAGCTCACTCTTGTTGGAAATACCCTGAAAGAAGGACTCGAAGTAGTAGTTAATCAATGGCGTACTGCTGCAACATCGATAAATAGACGTCTGAAGTCACTGTTGTTGTATCAAATAAGCGCACCAAACATTCACTTTTGGTGAGTCACGTTCATGCTCCAGAATGACTCGGCTTTTCAGAGGCCCTTAAAATTATGTTGTGTCGAGTGACACTTGTGTGAAAGTTGGCTTCATCGTTGAATGTCATTTCATTAATAATGTCATGCTGGATATGTGTCATTTTAGCTACACCTGACAGTACTCCACTCGCTTACGCTTCTGCGCTAGTGGTAAAGATTGGGCAACTTGGATGTGATAAGACTTTAACACAAGATCACATCTCAAGATGCGCCATACTGTTGTTTTTGGAATTCCTGTTTCCAAACTACAGCGTTCACTCGATTTCGAAATGCTTCGCAGCAATGATTGCTGTACAACAGCAATGTTCAAGTCACACATTCCTGATCTTGGGCGTACTGCATTTTCTCGGTAATTGTTGGAAACTGGTCTAGGCTCTACAAACTTATTGTAGATGCAATAAATTGTTAAATGGCTCGGAGGGTCACATGCAAATTTCCTTCAAAACTTCTCACAAACCACTGTTGGGGAACCAAACACTTCCATACAGCTTCCTACAAATCTTCTTTCCTCCAACGTTAAACGAACAGCCATTGCATAGCCTAACTGATGAATAGAAGATCAACAACATAACCTATTAATGTTTATTAATTACAAAATTGCTGCAATTGATCAGCTCTGTTAAAAATTAATACAGTAATTCTTCATTGTTGATTAAAATAACAAGTAGAGTTCACAAATGTGTTTAAGTGTTAACATAATATTGAAACAGAGCGTAATAACTACAAAGGTATAATGCAGTTATTCAATAATCCTAAAAAACTTTATTCTTTTTTGTCTCTAAAATATAATTTAAATTTCTACTCTTAACAACAGATGTAATTTTAATTAATCCATAATATATTTGGAAAGGAAGATGTCACGTATGTATGGGTAATTACAACTTTCGTTTCATCACATAGGTAAAAGCCATAGACCCAGATCTTGGAAGGAATGGTATGGTTCTCTATGAGCTGCAGAGGAGTAACATTTCTGGCACTCCGTCGCAGTATCTAAGTGTTGATGCACAGACTGGTCAGATTGTAGTGGGAGAAGTTCCCTTGATGAAAGGGAAACATACGTTGTTTGTGGAAGCTTCTGACCAACCTGTAAACCCAAGTGAGAGGAGGTTTTCTTTGGCTGTTGTTACCGTGCAGGTTGTTGAATCAGGTCTGTTCAAAACTTCTATTTTACAATATTCACTCATCTGTAATCACTTTTGTATAGCAATTTTATCTAATATTAAGAAGAACATACTTAGAATGGCATTGATGTATTCAATTGTATGTAAGCATCTGAAATTATTTGCAAGAAGTTATATATTAAATACTTCTTAATTTGTAATACTTCCTGTAATGAGCATAACAAACTTTAAACTTGATTTAAAATTTCTCTATAGTATATGGTGTGTACATACTTTTTGTACAGCAAATTAAATATCATTGGCGCCTATTTTACATATTTTACAAAATAGTTAACTTTGAGTTAAATTTTATTGTTTGCAAATTGTAACTTAAAACATGTCATTTTAATAATTATTGAAATAAGAGTTTCTGAAACTTTCAGCGCTCCTAGCGGGTAAACCGTTAAGTTTATAAAAAAAAACTCCAAGAATAAAAGAGTCTTAAAACTTTATGTAAAACCCAAATCTGTAAAAAATAAGGATTTCTATAAGAAATTTCAAAGTTGACCGCCATATTGGAAAATGGTGGCCATTTACAAATATTTTAAGTAGCCTACATATTTTTAATTTTCCCAAAAAACAAAGGAAGGTTCCCCATTTAGTTTGCTGTAAAATTAAGGGCTCCTTATTTCACACGAAGCCACTTAGTAGCGCCGCTAAGAAACGCTTCCGTCGACTAAAGCTAGAAATAAATGGAAGGTTTCACACACCGCTACAGCCACTAAATTAGAAGCGCGACTGCCTGTTACGGAATTTGCCTTCGCCACAGATCTCGGCGATTAAAAGTAGCGCTGCTGATGTCGAAACATAGTTTTAAATGGTAGGTTTCACATGTCACCACTTTTTTAGTCGCTCGGAAGAGAAGCGATGCGTGGCGCGTAGCAGCGCTGATACGCGCCACCGGTAACACGTCGAAGCGCTGCTGGCCGGCGTTATTAACACAATATTAATCAGTCTTGATTGATTCAGTTGAAACTTGCAGACGTGCGAAAGTTTTATTTATTGAAGAAATGGCGTCTGAGAGTGACATAACGGAAAAAATTAACATTGAAGATTTTATAAATGAAGTGGAGAATTGGCCTGCTATATGGGACCTTAAACATTTAGAATACAGCAATAAGATTGTTAAACGGAATGCCTGGGAAGCTGTAATTGTGAAATTTATTCCAAATTTTAGTGAAATGACTGAGGCAGAGAAAAAAGCTATATGTAAATAAAAAGCAACTACTTAATTCATATTACGATTTGAAGAGAACATTTTATACTTTCATTTGATGTAAGGTAAATCTGATTTACCCTTTGTAGGCTATTTAGGTCTTTCCGTGAAATATTAACATTTCACTGAAATTCTTCCCACACCACAGGGACTGGATATGTGTATTACACTTAAGAGAGTGTTTAGCGTAATTTGTATTAATTTAGTGAAACAAATTCAAATACATTTATAAAATAAGGTTATTTAAAAAATTTCAAGTATACAGTTCAATTAATTTTATAATTTAGTCTCTACAATTTTGTATTATGAAATTTTATTTTTAGGTAAAACATATAAAAATATTCCTATTTAGTGTTTAAAAAGAGGGCTGTATTTTTGTTAGCGGTTTTGTAGTAGGAATATAAAAACTGGTGTTTACTAATCAACAGTTTTGAAATTGACATATATTTTTATACACCTCTATTTAGAACTAAATTACAAAATTTTTATGTTTGCTATTTTGAAAAAAATACAAAAAATTTGGAGTAATTTTTATGTAGGTCTAACGTTTTAAATTTTTTCCGTTACTGAACATTATTTTGCTTCCTGACCTAATAACTTTTTAAATTTTACATCAATCAATTTTTTAGTTGCATATATGAATTCTTTGGACTTTTTTCTGTAAAAAAGCTATAAAACTACTATATTTTGCGAATTTATTTCTACCTAACGACTGATAGTCGGTAATGCGATAGTTACCTATTTTCTAGTAATGCACACATTGAAATTTAGCACAGCAACGAGAAGCGACACAACGGGCGTGGAAGCGCTACTACGGCCGTAGCAGCGCCACAACGCCGGCTACTGAGAAGTGCTGCTAAGTGGCTTCGTGTGAAGGGAGAACCAACCACCAAGAAGCGCTGCTAAGTGGCTTCGTGTGAAGGCGGCCTAATCGCATATATTATTTCTCAAGACTATTTTTTTGTCGGTACGCCATAACTTCCTTAATACATCATCAAATTACATGAATGAGGCATCATTTTAAAGCTTTCCTTAACCACTACACGGGAAAAATAGACAAACAGCTTAAAATTCATGTTTTAATAACAAAAATTGATTTAAAAAACTTTTATATTATACTCTGTATGTTCCTAATGAAAGGCGCCATCTACTAACCATCTGTTTAACTAGCATGACAGCTGTTAGTTAGATTGTTTACACTGTAAGATTGTATAGGGAAACTGTTATTTATAAACCAATGTAAATAAATAAACTTAATTAACTGAATAAAATCAACGTGTTAAATCAGGTAAATGTAGGCCTACTCCGAACTTGCGAAATATTCGCACGGGTCAGCTAGTACTTTCTGAGATCCCAATGGTGGCCACCTATGGGTTGATCACCCTATATTAATTTCAGCCTTAGGGTACTTAAAAACATGTAACATTACCAAATCTGTAAAAGAATTTGTTAATATTATTCAGATAACTTTTATTTATATTCTATTCTTTTTTGTTAGAGAGCTTGAGCGGGAAAAGAAATTTGCAAATGTACATAATGCTCTACAAATAAAAAAGAACGAATCTAATTTAAATTTAAATAATACCTAACCTATCTTGCAGTTGTTAGTTGTTTATAGAGTGAAAATCAATTCAATATTTGATTTGTAACAAATCAAAATTAGAACAAATTATAATTATGTAGTTTTTACTAAATTTTGTTTATTTGATATAAAAGGAATTAGAACCTCCATCTCAGTTGATAAATGAGTGTATATTTTATTAGTCCACTACAGCTTGTATAAATGCACAGAATTTACTTAATACAGAATAGTAGAAGTCTTATAGCTGCATGTTGACCCATCTTTTACTGTGTCAATAACTTCCTATAGTAATGAATTTATGGGGCTAAATTTGAAACGTATGAAGGACACGCAGAATTGTACTCAACAGAAATAGTTTTTAAATCTATGAGAAAATCGAAGTTTTTTCAAAACTGATTGGAAATATTTTAATCATTCAGGTTCGAAACAAAAGTTCCGTAGCCACTAACGTCATTTTGTAACAAACCGCTGTTGTCTTCGTTCATTTTATTTCACAACAATCATTATTATTATAAAAAGAACAATATTCAAAAATAAACTGTGAAATTACACACGATAACCTAGTACAACAAAACTAAACAACGCGGAAGCTCACTAAAACACTGCATAGTAAGTAGGAACCAAACAACGGCGAGTGCAGACAGCTGTTTACAGACCGGTCAAAGACGGCTAACATTACATTTTCTAAGATTTATTTACCACAAAAACTGAACTCAAATGGTCCTAAAAAAATTCCACAGATATCAGCACATCTCAAACTTCAACAATAGCAGTCATCAAAGTAACTACGTCTGTTCAAATGCAATCAAAGAACGTTATCATAGCGAGTTCGGGGCTCACCCGACATAGGGGTTTGTGCGGATTAGTAGGGTGTGGGGCTGCCCCGACACTCGAGTGGGAAGGCTTAAAGCATTATCACAAGTGAGATCTGTTTAAGAAAATTCCTGTTTGAATAATGGCTTCTAGAATGTTAGTTTCAAATGCATTGCACATAATTTAGCAATTTTGATGAAGTATTAGATTTTAGTTGCCACTTGTTTTTTTATAGAAAAACTTAATACAACTACTGAGGTCAGTTTATTATGCTAAATATTTTACATGATATATAATTAACAGAATGAACATGTTAATCTATCATTTTAGGAACACTTCCAGTCTCTGTACCTGATTTTGTTAGTGCCCCGTACGAGTTCTGGGTTGGAAGTGATGTGGCAGTCGGGACCAGTGTTGGTCAGATCAGAGTAAACAGTGCAGTAAATAAAAATAAAATAATTTATGATTTACTTCACAGTTATCATGAAGGAGGTAATCATCTTAGTTAAACATAAGTATGGTGTGTTGTATATTGCATGGTGTATTATATGGTGTGTGTGTATTTAAATGGTTGAATTGTAAATATTTTTCAAATGTATTATGAGAGCATGGAAAGAATACCACTTAACAGAAATGGAGTTAAAAACTGTTTATCTTGGGATATAAAATATTTTATAAATGTACCTGTACTGATTTTTGTTTATATTATTATTACTATATAAGGTGGTAAATATTGTACTAACCAGTTTTAAGTGACAAATAAAAAGCAGTGAACAATTCATTTTAAGAACTTTAGTTCATTTGAAGCACGTTTACATATATATGCATTTTTTATCATTTAAGAACTTTAGATTGTCATGAAAATGCCATCAAACAAAATGCTTCCATTTACAAATGAATTATGAAGTTTTTGTATTGTATTAAATTTTGAAATGTACCCAAGCAATGCATAGTGGTTGAATGGTTCATATTAAATTACAAGCATGGAATTCAAAACGAGCATGGAATAATTATACCTTACAGGACAGACATACTCTAGGCAAAATACTGAAACCAAGACCAACAAACTCCAATACTTACACAAAAAGTGGGATTTACAAATTAAATTGTAGTGATTGTAATAAATTTTATAGTGGCCAAACGGAAAGATCTGTCCAACAAAGGTTTAAACAACATATCAACAAATATAGAAATTTGCAATTCTGGCATAAGGGAAATACATGGATGTGCTGGAGCAGTACTAAATTTAAACACACAAAAAGGATACACTGACAGACATATTAAATAACATGCAGAATTTTCAGTCAAACATAATGTTTGATCTTTTGTTATGACTAGAAGCACTAGTTAACTTACTAAGATAAAGTCTGGTCAGTACACTATCAACCATATCGGCTACACAGACCTGTAAAATGACAAAGTCTAGTCTTCTAGAAGTTGGTTGTTTAACCCTTAACTAATATATCCATAAATACTTAAGTACTATGCAACGTATGTCAGACGTCATTTTTTGGAGGGGAGTAAGGAGGTTAAAAAAATTATGTAACAGTTTTTTGGGGTTTGTTCCTTGTTTGTAAATTATTTTACTATATAAATTCGTTAAAACATTAATTTTAAGAACATTTTTAAAATACCCACCTCTCGCCAAAAAAAAACAATGTTTTTTACGTAATCTTTTTATTATTATTTTTTTATTGGTTGTAAATTTAAAGCGCGTATCTTGTAAAAAACATAATTATTATATTTGAAAATATGTAAAGAAAAATCTTTTAAAATACTTTCAACCTTAATTTTTTTCATAATTGCTTAAAATCGTAATTTGAAAATCGATATGTTTTTTTTAAATAATTTCCATAACCTATACCAGATTAGACAAATAAAACACCATTTTACTATGAAAACTTATTTATTAGTTTTTTTATGTTACAAAAACTCAACAAAGCTGACAAAAATGGTAAATATGGTTTTGAGTCTATTCCAGGCAGCTTATAAGCAAATTGGAACTCCTCACTTCTGGCATGGGTATCATGTCTGACGTTTCGATTTTGTTGGGCAGAAAGCGCAAGTTCTTTTTTCAAGTTCATCGTGCATCGGCAGTTTGAGGATTCGCTGAATAAATTTAAAAAATGTATTACCATTTTACTTCCACGCGTCCTTTAGAACTTATACTAATAGTTCATAAAATCACAAATTACTATAACCCGTCTATGAGACGTCACCGCTGAGGCCAAAAAATAACACAACTGCTGTAAGTAGTACGTCTACCAGACGTTAATACAATATTGTTTGTAAACAATAAGTAAGAGAGCGGCATGAATTTCACCACACAAAGATCTTAACTCAGGTGACAGGTACTGGACACAACTGGTTTTTAAGTGGTGAGGGAGGGTGTGAAACAGAGAGGGAGATTTTGCCGCAGTCTGAGAGGCGTCACTATAGTAGTTAAGGTTAACAATAAGCAAAGTGTTTTAACCGTAATAAGTGTTTGTACAAGTTTCAGTGTTTTTGAACTATTTAAATGTATTCAAAGTTTGTAAATTTGTTACAAACAATCACATCTTTCACATCTTTCCAAGACAACATATCATATATGAACAATGTAAAACAACAACATAAGACAAATATTCACTTAAAAATGTTACTTTTCTGGCTTTAACTGACGTGAAATCATTGATTAGCACATCTAAGTCCAATTTTCTTACTTCTTCATGTTCAATCAAAAGTATCACAAGATTCGTCAAACGACCTGGTCCCATTCAAGATCTTGTAGAAATGCTAGAAATATTTTTACTTTCAACTTGTAGCCTAGTTTAAGACTAGCCAGTGTAGCCATATGTCTTAATTGTTATTTCATCTCTGTTTCAATGTTCTTATCAAAATCAGGTGGTACCTATACCTTGACGATTAAGCGAAACGGTAGCGGCAGCACCCCTCCTGCTCTGTCACCCCTGACCATCCCTTGCTACGCCACTGCACCCTGTTAATATTGGGGTTAAGTGAAATAGTGTTTCCGTCACTTAAAACTGTTACATACAATACACGCCACATAGTTTATGTATTTATTTGTATTCAACTTATTTAACAGGTCTTAGTTAGTCAAGCAGTTTTGGTATTTTATTATATTAACTAATTAGCTTTTAAATTTATTGACAACTTTGCTTCAGCTCATAAAATTTTTCAAGTTTTTGCTTGACGAAGATTTAAAGATTAATTGAATATGTAAGATGTGTTAACTAATTTTAATAAATGTTTTATTGATAACAATATCTGTTTAATAATGTCCTCCGTATCTAGGACAGTATTTTGTTTCTCTGTTTGCTTGTGATGTAATAATATAATGAATGATTGAACGTTAGATAGAGATAGTGCACATAATGTACAGGGGTTTTGGGGTATTCAGCTAACAAATGCATGATACTTAACTTGGCCATACATTTTAACCAGAGGTATACAATGTTAACCAGCATTATCTAACTGTAGAAATAGTAATACTTAAAAAATAGCATATTTTATGTTATTTTGAAATTGTTTTCTTCATTCTTAAGTTGATAGTTAAGTAAAATAATAGTTTTATTATACCCCTACACCTAGGTGCATGTTTGAGGATTTGTATATTCAATTTGCCTATGTTGTCAACAGTTTGCTTCAAGTGTAAGAGTTTATAAAATACCATGTGGAGAAAATCCATCTTGAACATTACTTTGTTGTTCGTGTAGGTTATACATTTTTTTGAAGGTGTTTGGTTTTATTTAGTGTAATTTTTGTGTGATGTTGGATTTAAAATTCTCTAATTATAGGAATTCAATTAATAGTATAAAATGAATTAATAAAAATATATTTGTAAGTAGCTTTATGTAGGTACTTGCCAGATTGTAATTAACTATAATTTCGAGTTTGTTGACACATTTTATATCTCTGTAAGAATATTACTTTTAATTCTATTATAAAATCATGTGGGTCTATATTTAATAAATAAATAATGTCAAAGAGGTAAACTATTTTTTAGGCTATAGTAATCTAAGGGTTTTCTTTTTTCAAATGTGCAATTCTAGTTTCAGAATTTGAGAGGTAGCGTTGATTTTGTATTTTATTTATTTATTTTTTGTTTACAAAATAATATGCTTGGTATCAATTAACATACTCTTAAATGAAATGTTACATTTTGAAATTTAATTCGTTTACATTTTCAATCAACAGAAAAACACTTACTGTATCTCAATACTTATGTAATCAAATATAATATAATTATTATACTGTCAGTAAGGAAAAAAAAAAAAACAATTGTTGGACAAATAATGGACCAAAATAGTTTTATATGATTCTAATTCTTTATTAGCGCAAATGAAGAGATGAAGAGTGTGTATATTTGGTGACATTACAGAAAACTTGTGATTATTTAGGTTAAACATTAACCCTTTGAGTGCCGCAGCGTCTACATAGTAGACGATATAAAATGTGCATAAAGTGCCAGCGTCTACCCAGTAGACGATCCGTATTTTATACTAATTTCATACATTATGTTATCATTGTAATCGATTATTCGGTTCACGGTATTCTACATGAGTCAAACTATCGATTGATACCGGTTTTATTATTTCTTTGACAAAGTGACACAGTATGTAGATAGCGTAGACAGCTGATTGGCGCCAACTGCTGACAGTGTTATGTTTGTATTGTGTAATCATGGCAAATCTCACTATAACATAATATATTATATATATTTTTTGACGTATTTTTCATGTTCTTTCTTGTGGTATAGCGCAAAAAAATACTCTATACACCAAATTTCACTTCAAACTTGAAATTAAAAACAAAATTTCATTTTTGTTTATGCAACATAATTTTGTATGTGTATCAATTTAGAATTACATTTTTACATGTATTTTGTTCTTCAAATTATTACCAACGAAATAGAAAAAAAATTATCCAAATTGGTTGAATAGTTTTTTGTTTATGATTTTTTCCCCAGACGCTTGCAAAAGTGTTGGTTTTGGTCCGGCACTTTATGCATATGACTTGGCGAAATGGCTGCGGCACTCAAAGGGTTAAGAACTGAAATGTTATACACAAATAGTTTTAAGTATTGATGTTTTTCAGTTCCTTTTGCTGTAGAAGAGAGATCTGGCACAATCACAGTTGTTGATGGGATGACCAAGTATGACAGAGGACTCTACGACTTTGAAGCTGTGGTTTCTGATGAAGACGCGCTCACTCTCATTACCAACGTAACAATACACGTTGTGCACACTGATTCAGTTATTTCTGCCAAGTAGGTTTATAATTTATTTGTTCGAAATACAAATTGTAACACACATTATTACTTTTTCAGTTTATATATACTGATAATAAATACAGCACTGTAAGGACCTTAAGGCTCGGCAGG
>JAGFPH010000371.1:157876-194692 GCA_018207615.1 Philaenus spumarius
GTGTTGACCGCAGCTCTCCAAGTGGCAGAGCTGTATACTAGTATCATTGAGTTTGTGTGCGTTTTATTTTAGGGTAGCTTCATAAAGGCGGAAAATAGAGAGTTACAAACGTAACCCTGACTGTAAACATACTGAAATGTGCATGCGTGACAATGTATATGAGTATGTGTTATTAAACACAGCTTTCTCTCACACATTCGATATTAACGGATATATTATTTTTCTAGTATTCCTCCGCGAGCAACAAGTTGATGTGAGTGATAATCACCAGAATACAGGCTAAACACTCGAGTAGGGACACAAATTCAGTGCGTACATGCTTCCACAATAAAGCACATTTTTTCATCATAAATTATCAAAATTTATTGAATTTACTTTTATTATTGAAAGATAAAATTAATCTTCGAATGTGGTAAACTTATTACAATTTTGATATTTGCATTATTGATTAAGAAAAACATTTCTAACTTTAATTTTGAGTTAAGATCAAATTTAATAATTAGAAACTAATTAAACAAATTTAATTATATCCACATTCGGGCTGCCTAACCTTTAAAAAAAACATATTCAGAATAATTTTCTGCTCATTATTACTGCAGTAATCTTGTTAAGTGTTTAACATTACTCTTATCGGAGTTGAAATTCAAGATGGTGGTTGGGAGCTTTAAATAAGGTATACCAGAAAGCTTGAAGCATTATAAACTGTAAGTACTATTGTAGAATTGGGCTTCAGTCTGACGTTGTTACACAATATTTGGATTTAATAACTAGCTCAAATGTCATTGCATATTCATTGGAATGATTCTTACCGAGTAGTTATCCATTCATATCAAAATGTCTGTATAATGGACGTAATGTGAAATGAGTTTTAAGCTTGTTTAAGCTTTTTTTAAAATATACTACACTGCATTGTTGTTAGTGACAAAATTTGATCTAATGTTATCAGTGTTGAAGTTAAAGGAAACATCATTCCAAAATAATCCCTCATCTCATTTCAATAGACTCTATATTTAGATTGTCAATATTACTTTATTTTTCACTGTTCATTGTTGAAAACTACATTATCCTAGCCAAATATTATAATAATGTAGCTACCACAAGACTCAATGGCATAAAAATAATATATATATTTTTTATTATACATTTTTGGTTGGGAAAAGCTATACATAATCAGAACGTATATATTTATAAATTAGTACTAATTCAACAGATTCTGTTGAACATTGCCTGCAGATTCAATTTGTCAAAACTAAAGACTTTCTTGAAAATAATAAGATCTTGGATTCTAAATGGTTTCTTAACAGACATCATTGGCTGTGGTTTGGATTCCACGTAAAACTGTAGGTCCCGCCTTCATTAGCCTTAAGTGCAAAACAGCAGGACGTTAAACACCAAAAGAAAAAAAAAGACGGCCTTATATCTAAGAGGTAACCGTGTTTAAATTTGGGTGAAGTCCATTGATGTTTATCTAGTTAGAACAATTGATTTGAATGAATGATGATAAGCTCCGATGATACAAATGATTTTTAAAGTTTCAAATGTAGTACGTAATTCTTATAATTTTTTTTAAAAGTTCAAATTGTTAATAATTGTACAATTATAGGGCTAAGCAAAAAAATGTATAATCTTACGTAAGCTGAGTAATCTGATTTGAAACAACGTGCAATCATTAAAAGGTTTTTACAAATATCTATTTGCCTATAAGTTGTTTTAAAATACACACCCCCAACAGTTATACAATATGTGTTTCCAGTAACAACAACAACTCTCCAGTAAGGCTAGAATTTCGAGTACGAGAGAATTTGTCAGGAGCTCTGGTCGGTCAGCTGATGACCGGACTCAATCACTCAGCTCAATCAAGTTATTGGAAAGCAGTTAAATTTGTAATTGCAAACGAAGCAGAAGTACTTGAACAGTTTGCAGTGTCTCAAGATGGCACTATATACACGCAAAGAGGACTTGACAGAGAACATAAAGACTCTTATCAGTTAACCATCATTGCGGAAAACAACAGGGCACTTAATGCTAACAGAGGTTTATTCCAAGTAAGCCAATTAGAATCTTGAATATATTTGTTTACTTTATTTAATAATATTTATAAATTCATTAACATAAGAACTTACTAAATAACATGAACTCTACATTTTACGAGTAATAGATAAGATCGTAAAGGGAAATCCTAGTTGTTTCTAAGTACAGTAAAGGAACAATTCAAATTTTATGCATGCTTAAATAGTTAAAAAACTTAACATTTCTACTTAATGTTTAGGAATAATATTAGCAAATATTAGCAAGTTGATTTAAATTGAAATAGTTTATTAATGTTGTAATTGTAAACAACCAAAGAAGTAAACAAAACTCTCAAAGGCGGAGTTACCAATATTTGTTTATAAATTTTGTGATGCTGAAGATTAGTGTTTGGATAACATTTATGATGTTTCTACATATATTTTGTTAAACAATTAATTGTGTATGCAATGCATTATCTGGTGGTATTAATATATTCAACTTTAAATCTGTACCATTTATCATTGAATATACAGGGCGATTCAGGAAGAAACAGAAAAAATTTCAGGACGTGTTCTACTAATGAAAATAAAGAATTGAGTTCCTGTAAACATAGGTTCGGAAATGCTTCGTTTTCCAGAAATCCGCCATTTGCTTTTTACAAAATAATACATATCTAGAGAACGGTTTGACTGATTAAGTTCAAATTTGGCATGAAGTTTGATCTAATAATGATCTATCTCAAGAAAAATAATCTATTCTATAAAATAATGCGTTTCAAAATGGTAGCTGTTTGAAAATTTCAAACCTAAATTACTCAAAAACTGAACATTTTACAAAAAAAAATGTTAACGTACCATTTCTGTAGCCCTTTGGATTCCCTATCGGAAAGTGTAACTGTCAAAACAATCGGATGAAGGATAATAGTTATGTTATGTGTAATAATTGGTTTGTTCAACCCGGTATCTTATACCAACACAGTAAACAGCAATATTGTATGTACATTTGCTGCCATTACCTTTAACTTAGCTATTATCCTTCATTTGATTGTTTTGACAGTTACACCATCCGATAGGGAATCAAAAGGGCTTCAAAAATGGTGTATTTTTTGTTAAAATGTTTCAAACCTTTATTGAGTAATTTAGGTTTGAAATATTCAAACAGTCGCCATTTTGAAACGCTTGATTGGATAGAATCGATTACTTTTCTTGAGATAGATCATTGCGTTAGATTAACTTCATGCCAAGTTTGAACTTAATCAGTCAAACTTTTCTCTAGATATGAATTATTTTGTAAAAAAATAGCTTATATCTGGAAAACAAAGCATTTTCGAACCTAAGTTTATAGAAACTTTTTTTTCTTTATATTCACTAGTAGAACGTGTCCTGAAGGTTTTTCAGTTTCTTTCTGAATCACTCTGAATAAGTACATTAATAATGTGAATTTGCTAACAGGCAATGAACAACAAATCTTCTATGGCATTTCAGTATGAACCGTGTCTGTTTGACCAGTGAAAGCATGTGCATATATATATATGTTATTAACTTTTGAAAATTTAAAGAATATTTATTATTTAAAAAGGTGGTTTTTATTCATTAATTTTAATAACTAGTTTTTGTTGCAGTAATAGGAGATGTATGTAAATTGACTACAGTTCAGGAAATTCTGTAGTTATCTAGTATTCACTATAGTTCCTGTTTTAATAATAATTTATGGAGCAATGATAATTATTATCATTGCTCCATAAATTTTTCTTGCTTTGTAAAATGTAAAATTCATCGAACTCTAGGTTTGTACAATCAGTTTTTTTATAGATTTCCTCACTTTCATTACTTAAGATAATTTTTTAAAATTTTCTACTTTATACTCCAACATTTTTTTTATCTTTCTGAGTAATAATATGAACGATTTTTGGAAAATAAATATCTTATTGTTATGCTCACTTTATTTTTTTTTTTTAGGTTTTTGTTACTGTTGAAGATGAAAATGATAATGCACCATTATTCGAACGTCCTTGGTACTCTGGCCATGTCGAGGAAAACTGTGTAGAATGTGAAGTGGCTCTAGAAGGTAGAATTATGATCCACGACGCTGATGCTGGATCCAATGCTGACTTCACACTTGCTCTTCAAGGAGAAGACAGTAACTTTTTTAGGTTAAATCAAAATGGATCTCTGATTGCCAACAGCAAACTTGATAGAGAATTGCGAGACACGTATGCCTTGCGTATCACAGCTACGGACAAAGGTATGACGTTGCGATAACAGATTTTAACGTTGTAGGGAATTGATTTGTTTTATATATGACAAACAGTAATGTACAATACTCTAGGACCTAATAACCTAAACACATTATGACAATATTATTAACATTGTGGGATGACAAATATGAATTTAAATGTTTCAGGAAATCTGAGTTCTGAAGTCCGTCTCACCATTCATGTAGTGGATATGAATGACAATCCTCCAGAGTTTGTACAGATGTGGGTCCATCCCGGAGAAGCGGTTGAACTTTCTGACATAGCAGACAGCACTCTGCTCATTGTTGTTGGGAACAAAACTATATCAAATAATAAATATAATAATTCAACAAATCATATCCTGCCATTGATCACAGTTCCTGAGACTCTCATGGTCGGGTTTCCCATCATGAGGTTCTTAGCCGTTGACAAAGACATCGGCCAGAATGGAACCGTTAGCTATAAACTAGACAGTGAAATGTACATTCCCAAAGCGATGGTTACTACGCCGTTCACTACTCACTATTTCACTGTCCATCCGGGGAGCGGTGAAATCACTGTCGCTGGTTTGCTTCCTCCGCAGACAGAATTTATTTTAAATATTTCCGCTATCGACGGAGGCGGCTTGGAATCGAGTATTTCCTTAAAGATATTTGTCAAGGACGTTAACAATAACCCTCCTGTTTTTGAGAAATCAAGATATTATTACGAAATTTTAGAGGGCGACTACGACGGGAAAATCTTGGGTCACATCGTAGCAACCGACCCTGACTTTGGAGAAAATGCAAACATATCCTACACTGTTCTGCAAAAACGTAACGCATCGACTAAGCTTCCGTTTACAGTGTCTTGGGACGGAGTTATATCTATTGACGGTGAATTAGATCGGGAGAAGAAAGCTGTATATACGTTTAGAGTTATGGCGCAAGATCATGGACCTGTAAATAGGCGACTGAGGAGTACGGTAGACGTGGAAATACATATTTTAGATGTAAACGATAATGCTCCTGTGTTTTATGGTTACGATCATGTTACTCAAACAATCGCAACCGGATTGGATGATCCACCGTTGTTACAATCCAATGATTTTGAAGGCTCTCTCGTGGTACCCGTATATACAGCGTCAATAGCGGAAAATAGCAGCCCAAGAACCCCTGTAGCAAGAGTTTATGCAAACGATAGCGATTCACCGACAAATGGTAATGGAATCTTATTGTTTCACATACAACACATAAGTAATAGACCGCAAATGTTTGCGATAGATTCTAAAGACGGAACAGTAACAACAATTAGCTCTTTGGATTATGAAAGCCATAGTGTACATAATGTGACTATAATAGCTTCAGACTTGGGCCAACCTTCTCAAAGTTCAACTGCACTTTTGTTAGTAAATGTCATTGATGTGGCTGAAAATCACGAACATAGCACTAGCCCTATCTTCTCTCATCAGTATTATGAATTTGAGGTAAGTTGAATCTTAAAACATAAAATTTGTAGTTTTTTTATTATCTGAAAATTAGAGTACATGAAATCTCATTTACAAATTAGGACACTAACTTGAATGCACTTTTTGAAATTATAAATACTACTAACATCTTACCAATATTTTACTAATTTATTTATTTCAAGTTTTATATCAGTGTTTTCTCCATTTCCTTAATCATAACATTTGCTAGATACAAGCTGCAGGATTCCTTTAGTATTCTTTTGTTTTTTATTTTCCTGTGAATTAATTTAAATCATGGTTAAAACGTATTTTATTAAAAATTTTATTTAACTATTTATGTTTGTATCTTATTCCATTAATTTTATATTATAAATATGTTAAAAAGCGGCTATGTTGCTTTCTTTAAGTAGATTTCTTGATTACATAAATGATATCAGTAACATTGTTTATTATATAAATAAAAATGTAAATGTCCGAAAGTTCTTCACCGATTGCTTTGAAATTTTGAAAAAAAGTTTCATAAATACTCGCATGTTTTTATATACTTTTTGAAAAACAACACCATTATTAAACGTAAAAACAACATAAACTATACTAAATATGTTATGGCAATGGGAGCATGGCTAAATAATAAAATAATATATTTATTGTTAATACAGTAATCAGCTGTGCTCTAATATTTCTATTAACAGCTGATTTCAAACTTTGAAGCAAATATTTGTATTCCTAACTTTAGGTTAGCTTTTTATTAAAGTGCAGACATGAGCTTTGCTGGTTCTTCTAACTTTTATTATAACCGCTGTTATATAATGTATGAAATAATTTGATTCGGACATTTAACATTATTTACCATCTTAGCTTTAGGATTATGATTAATCCTACACTTGTAAGATAATTATGCTTATAAAGGTTCTAACGGGGTTGGCGTACGGAGCATGCAGGGGTCTCCCCTAGTTCTTAATATTTTAAAATGTGTTGAGAAACGAGTTAAATATATTGAAGGTGCAACATATCATACTAAAGAATAAGGAATTTCACATTAAAATTAAATAAAAATAGATGAATGAAACACGTAGTTATTTTTTTCAACTATGAATTATGTTTCTGAAATAATAACTGTCGATTTTAATACCAAAGCGGTTTTTTATTTCATAATAAACCATAATATTTTGTTAATGTTTTTGAAAGTGATTTTGTATAGTCTATACTTTGCCAGGTTCCTACATTAACTTACAAACACACAATTCACGAGTAGTAGGCCTAGGTATGTGATATCTTTGTTACAAACGGTGCATTTTCCAATTCAAAGGTTTTAACATCAAAGTGTAACACTAAATAATATTTTAAGCAAGGTGATTATATTATAATTACTATAGATGATATTAAAGAAGTTCTTTAGAAATGTGTTTTATTAAACACATCAAAACTATACATTACATTTTAGATTACAAAGTTTGATTGTAATGCTAAATAGTTTTAAAATTTATTTTAATTTTAAGGTAGAGGAAAATACCGCAGTTCCATTAGAATTGGTGACATTGAATGTCAGTAAAGAATACAAATCTATGAGCAAATATGGAGTCAACTTCGGCATTGTACCAGGTCAGAACAGTGAGGCATTCCAAGTAGGAAGACAAAATGGCTCGGTTTATCTTGTCTTTAGTCCTGACAGAGAAGCTCAATCTAAATATGAAGTTACCATCAGAGTTCAGCCTTCAAAGAAGTCCAGAGGCTATCCTCATATGATTTTTCCTGTTAATACACCTGATCTTGGTAGGTGTATTCTTCTTCCTTCCAAGACTTGTTTTAAACCAATTTGTAGAATGGGCCTGATTATTGTTGCCCTAACCTACTTTAGTCTATTTAATCCATTTAAAATTTCTATTTATTATTTAGTATACATTTTTTTATATTGTACTTTGTATGAACGATTCAAAATTTGTGTGCAGGATATTAATTTTTGTACCTTTTCTCAGCTGCAATGAACTTATAAAATCTAATTTTTTGTTCAAGCTACCATTCAAATATTTTATGTTTGTGGAAATTTCAAAAGAAATTCTGGAGAATTTGCATTTGAGTGATATATATAAAGCAGTTAGTATTTTGACAATAGGTAATTTTTTAAGTTTAAATTTCTACTAGTCAACTTAAGAAGTTTGAAATTCTCAAAGTAATGTACGTTAATGATCTTTTGGCACAAACATTATAAATATAGCTCCTCTCATTTATATATTTTTATTTTAATAAGTTTTATAGAAAAAACTATTAATGATGACAGATTTAATTGCAAAAAATATTCCTGGAAATATCATTAATTAACCTTAGATTACAAACCATATATGTACATCGTTTATGACGATTGAACCATTAGTAAATATGACGACTATCTGTTATTATTATTTCACAAAAAATAATATAAACAGTGCAATGTCTTTATGATTTATTTACTCAGAGACTGATGTTTTTGTGCCACAGAAATAGTATTTACATCTTTTACACATTTTGTATTAAACAAATAGGCCCTACATGTATTTTCGTATAGGAAATTAATGCTGATAGAAATATTAAAAAAGGTGACAAACAGGTCATTGTAAAAAAAGAAAAATACATGAAAAAAAAATCAAAACCATAATAAGAATGCTACCATTTGAACAACTTGAAAATTTACATTTTATGGCTTTTTAGCCCTTTCCACTCCTTTAACTGGAAAGAGGAGGCCCTGTTTCCCTATCAGCTCCATTAAATTTTGAGCGAAATTGCATACTTAATTTGTTTACTCCAAAAAAGTATTTATCTCATTTCTAAAAGGCTGATGTTTTTTTTTTTTTTAGTTTCTTCTATGACTAAAGTATAGATTGGTATTAAATAAAACACATATTTTTATTTTCAAGTAAATTTTTATTATTTCTATTTATTGGAACAAATAAAAATTCTTAACTAAAAACTGGTGTAACAAACTGCTGTCATCTTCATTCATTTTATTTCACAACAGTCATTATTGTAAAAAGAACAATATTCAAAAATAAACTGTGAAATTACACACGATAACATAGTACAACAAATCTAAACAACACGTAAGCTCACTAAAACATTGCCTAGTAACCAAACAACGGCGAGAGTAGAAAGCTTTTATAGAGCAGCCAAAGACGGCAAACATTACGTTGTCTAAAATTCCTCAGATAGCAGCACATCTAAAACATCAACAATAGTGGTCATCAAAGTAACTTTGTCCGTCCAAATGCAATCATGGATCGTTGTCATAGCGACGTCGGGACCGGCCCGACATTGGAGTTTGTGCGGCCTACTTGCGTGCGGGGCTGACCCGACACTTGAGCGGAAAGGGTTCATGAATATCACCCATGTTCATTTTTAAGCATGGCGAATCCCTATAAGGTTAAACGGGATACCGGGGGGAGGGGGGGGGGGGGGGGGGGGTCAAAATCTACCCCCCCAAATTTAGTAGTAAAAAATAATACTACGTTTAAAAAGTGCAAATTAAATTATAAAATAGACAAATCAATTGAGGATTCAGTAACATATTTTACATTATTATGCATTGCATGCAGACTGATATTTAGATTTACGTGATTAAACTACAACGTATAATACACATTGATGCAGTAGGTTACAGCCTTACTCTCTTGTAAGCTTGATCTTATCTAAAATAAGAAAACTATGAAGGTTCAACAAAAATACTTTACTCTAACATGCAATGCATTGTTTATTGAAAATACTCCCAATAAGGGGGTTGGCGAGCGAAGTATGCAATGCATTGTGTATTGCAAATACAGTGGAACTTGGTTATAACGTCATCAAAGGGACCGGAAGTTTTTTAACGCTATATCCGAGTGACGTTATAAAAAAAGCAGCCTTAAATCTGAGTGAAAGGACAAAGTAAAAACGCAAATGTTCTGCTATATACAGTACAACACTGTTTATTGAAATCTACTCGTACATTAGAATAGTATAATAAAAAAACATTAATAAAAAAATGATACGTTTTCACAATTAAATATTTTATAATAAAAATCTTACTTTACTGTCGAAAAAAGTCTGTGTTCTTCTTTTGAACGGTCCTTTCAGAAAAATAAATTCTCTCCGTTGTGCAACAAACGTCTTGAAGCGCACTGAGTGTTGAAGCAGTCGTTTCCCTGAAGCTAAAGAACCGGGAGAGAGTCTCAGCAGCCTTCATTGCTTCTTGAACAGACGGACAAACGAAGTCTTCTGCGCTCTGGTCATCATCTTCATCAGGACTATCTTCGGCATCCTTCTTCTGAACATCTGCGACGATCTCTGCATCACTCAACATTTGGAATGTTTCTACTTGATCATCCACTGAAGCGTATGAATCAATATCATTTCCAAAGTTGCTCTGGTCAACATTAAACTGTGCAATCCACGTTGAAAGAGGCAGTTCATCATCTTCGTCATAATTTTCAAGTGAAGCTGTAGATCCCAATTGAGCTTTGCGGAAGCACTTCGAAATGGTTATCGGCGTTACATTATTCCAGGACTTGTCTAGGAACCTTATGGCGTCCAATATTGAGATGTTCACTGGCTGTGCGGTGTCCATGCTAAGAATAATTTTTTTTAACAAGAATTTCCGGTAGTGACACTTTAGACTTCTTATGACGCCTTGGTCCATGGGCTGAAGAATACTAGTACAGTTGGCAGGGAAAAAAACAAGATTTATGTTGGTTAAATTTAATTTCGGATGTGCTGCACAATTGTCAACTAGAAGAAGAATTTTTTTGTTTTTTAAAGATAACAGTTGATCCCACTTCCTTAACTCTTCTTCAAATATGACAGATGTCATCCACGCTTTTTTGTTAGCAGTGTAATTCACCGGTAGTTTTTTTACGTTTTTAAAACATCTAGGGCGCAAACTCTTTCCGATCACTAAAAGCTTTCTTTTTTCAGTTCCTGTCATGTTTGCACAAACGAAGGCCGTTATTCTCTGCTTGGAAAGCTTTCCACCAACACACTTTTCGTTTTTAAATTGTAATGTCTTGTCCGGAGTTAACTTGAAGAAAATTCCGGTTTCATCTCCGTTGAAAATGTCTTCGTCTTTGTAACCTTCACTTAGAGTTGGCCACATCTTCTGCACCCATTCACTCGTAACGTTCTGATCAACACTTTTTGCTTCGCCACAAATCTTCGCAAAGGAGATTGAATGTCTCGCTTTGAAACGATCAAGCCAGCCGTTTGAACATGTAAAATTAGAACCGAACATTTGTCCAAACTCAGTAGCTTTTTCTTTAAGAATTGGTCCACTAATAGGAATGTTGGCGCTGCGGCATTGCTTAAACCATTTAAGCAAAGCCTCATTCACATCACTATGTTGGCACTTTCTTATTTTTTTTACGTTTTCTCCGTCTTCCTTAAACACGGTTAAAATTTTGTCTTTATTCTTTAAAATTGAACCTACTGTAGAATTTACCAGACCAAACTCACGACACACATCAGCGATTTTTCTTCCACTTTCCACCGCTCTGATCAACCGCACTTTTTCCTTGATAGGAAGCACCTTCCGTTTGACACCACAACTTGACATTGCACAAACAAAACACAACTAACAACATATAAAACAACTGTCAACACACGCGATGCTCACACGGAGGTAGGTAGTGATGTGACTGATGATTTACCGTAACTAATGAAACAAACAATACAGTACAGTGTGCCTGTGTCACCACAGTCATTGACCTTGTAGAATGTAGGGGTGGGAAGGGATAAGACCCAGGTATGCGGGACTGCCCCCGTCCCCTCGAGACACCAATTACACAAAAGAGTTTCATCCCGTCACCAGCTCAACGTCCGGCTTGTGACCTGTTTTTGCTTTTGTTGTTTCTACACATTGTTTCTATGAACTTTGGGACATAATACAAGCATACTACCACTTTTGCAACCTAAGAATCGCAAAATTTTTGACGCTATAGCCGAGCGCCGTGATATTTGCTGACGATATAAACGGGTTTTCGTACAACATAAAATCTTCAATTTTGGCCGGTCTGTATAAAATGTGACGTTAAACCCGAATTGCCGTTACAGCCGATGCTGTTATAACCAAGTTCCACTGTACTCGTAATACAGGGGTTGGCATGCGAAGCACACAATGCATTGTGTATTGAAAATACTCCCAATATGGAGTTGGATTGCAATGCACTGTGCTTCAGGCTGCTTCTCATAGTGTTCAGTCTCAAGCTCACTTGTGTGTTCTTAGCAGTGAATGTATTAAAAAGGTTTAAATTCAAATCCCCGGTCTTGACCTTACTACGGCCTTGGTTAAACATTACATTTGTCACCATGATGAATATTTGTTCATTAATATTCGTTACTAATGGAAGAGCAGCACAAAACAACACTACAAACTTTCACAATCAAAGCCAAATTGAAGCTAGAGGAAAGGTTGCGTCTTTAGTTCTCTCGTAGACAAAGATATTTTAGTTTTTGCAACCACCGTCGTGAAATTTACGAATGGTTAGTGATTTAGGGTTAAAATTGTATTATTACTATGTTTAATATCTTATTATGAATCAACTTTGCAGCTCCAAATGAAGTAAAAATTGTGGTAAGAGTGAAGGATGTGAATGACAACGCCCCAGAGTTTGCTTTGAATGGAAGACCGTTAGTGGCTGCAATTCCGACAACAGCTAACTATGGATATCCGATAGCTAGACTTCAGGTAAATTTATTTTTGCACACCCGTTCATTTCATAACTGTTGTTGAAAAAACTTGGAGGGCGACATACTTTTAATGTTTCAATTTTCATGCAATGTAGGGTGTATAAAAACAATTTCAAAAAGTTATATTTTTTTAAATAAACAAACATCGAAACATTTCAGTAAATTTAAAAAAACCTTTATTAGAATTTAAAGTTTTAGTTATAATTTCAGAAATGCTTAGCATTAATTACTGCACCCAATGCTGTTGTTATCCAGTTTGCTGATGTTGGTAGAGGTTAATATTAAAATATTCTTTTATCAACCACAACAAGAACAAGACAAATACAGTCATGTGGCCAGGCATCTTGCCACCAGTCCATCACTGAGAAAGTCTTTTGTTCAGAAATGTTAAATCTTGCAGTTGCCACTTCAGTTATACCCCATTCTGCTGCAAAACAAAATAATCAGAATTTGGTTGCAACTGCATTACAATGTTTTTAATTTAAAGGTAGTTAAATTTAGAATGTACTTGTAACTCACAGGTGTGTGAACATGAGAAAACAATTGGATTCTTTTGGCTTTGGGATATTAAAATTTAGAATGATGAATTAAATTTTGTAATAAATAAAAATTAGGCATTTTAATGGTAAACTGCATGGCTATAAATTAGAAATATACGGTAATAACAACTACTTTAGATTAACAATTAATTAGTTTTTATTTACCCTACTAAATAGATGAAACCAATATGATGAAGTCATCATACATAAACTTAGTATGTATCAAAGTGTTACTGTATTGTGTGCTGCTATCTGTCTTTATAAAAAGCAACTTTTAGTAACAATTGGGCAGTTCCAAATATCTAATCATAAAATTTAGCCTATCAAGTCAAGACATAATGTTCACATTTTGTGTTATATGTGTGAACTGTTTAAAATATTTGTCTTATGGCTTCCACCTGGTCTGCATTAATAATTTGGGGTTTTAATGTTTACAAATTGTAACCTGTGATCTTTATTTAACTGTCCATGTTGTATATTTTGCACTGTTGCAGTTTAAAATGCTTTGTTAGAAAATTGTGTTAAATTAACGAAGTGTTAGGGGTGTAAATACTACATACATATACCGGTATATATTGTACTGAAAGCCCTTATGTCCGGGTTCAAAACATCAATACTACTATTCGTTAAGGTTGGTCGGGTTGAATTCAATGAATGATTAATGAACTCAGTGGTTCAGTAACAAAACTTTACTTTCCCAGAATCATTTACAATTTAACTATATCAACTAGCTTATCGCTATACACATTCTTACTGATTGTTGGCTTAAAAGACAGACCCTCTGGATGTCAGTTCTTTGTTACAACGCATAAACCTGGCCTATACTCTTGTTAACAGACCCTAATGAGGTTGTATGGAATATTATGTTATCTATTTGCTCACCTTGTCTATACGCTTGTTAGAGAACCCCGTAGACTTTGATCAGCGTCTCCCGTTATCTCCGTGTCCCGAAAGATGTACCAATGTTCGACCGTCGTCGATAAGCAGCTATCTGTTAGAGACCCCCGATCCCTATCTCGGCACTAGCGAGAATCCACCTTATCTAGTAGAACTTCTGCTTGTTTAAACTGCCTACATAATGCGTGTTTTTTTACGTCAGGCATTTCTACAATTTTGTGTAGTATGTCGCAACCACACTAAACATTTCCGCGTTCTGTCTTTTTGTATCAACAATCTTACATTAAACATTACTTAATCACTATTGCATTATATCTGACCTAAAATTAATCTACCCATTCCCGAATTATTCTTAACAGGAGATTAATTAGTTTTATTTTTCAGGCAACTGATGCAGACATTGGAACCAACGGAGAAGTGCGGTATCAGGTGTTGGGTGGAGAAGCTGACTACTTTACAGTAGATCCAATAAGTGGACATGTACGAGCAATTGCTAGCTTTGCTCACTACGCTGGTCGTGTGTTTGGTTTCGATGTTAAGGCTACAGACAGAGGTGGTGCTCACGATGGTCATTCTGCAATAGCTAATGTATTTGTAAGTGATGATACAGTTGCTCTACTGCCAAGTGGCCATTAGAAATATATTATACTAGCTGACCCGTACGGCGTAGCCCGTGGTGATTGGTATTTTCAGTCTTTTTAACGTAATTGTATTCTTTTTAAGTGTTCAGTCAGTGAGTGGTATTTGGCTTTTATATATATAGATCTTAAATAATAAAAGCACTATTGTCATAATAATAAAAGATCTGAAATTATGATTTTAGTAACTTTGATCCCCCCAAACCCCCTAAAATTTCAAATTTTTTGAAATCCTTTCTTAGCGAGCGCCTATGGCCCTAGAGGAAGCTACATACCAAATTTCATTCCAATCCGTTCGGTAGTTTTGAATAAATCGTTTTTTAATAACTTTGATCCCCCCCAAACCCCCCCTAAAATTTCGATTTTTTTTCAAACCCTTTTTTAGTGAACACTTATGGCCCTAGAGAAAGCTACATGCCAAATTTCATTTCAATCCGTTCGGTAGTTTTGAAGAAATCATGATTTAATAACTTTGATCCCCCCAAACCCCCCTAAAATTTTGAAATTTTTCAAACCCTTTTTTAGTGAACACCTATGGCCCTAGAGAAAGCTACATACCAAATTTCATTTCAATCCGTTCATTAGTTTTTGAGAAATCGTTATGAGTGAGTGAGTGAGTGAGCGAGTGAGTGGTATTTCGCTTTTATATTATAGATTTAGCACAATTTTATTTTAGAAGATTGATTTAAATCAGCACCTTCTTTTAATAGTTTGCATGGTAAAACTATTTGAATTCTTTTAACTTTTGTAAAATACACAATGTAAGTTTTTTTGATGACAAATAAATTAAGGGCAACAATTTGCTTGCATAAAATTATTGTAACAAAAACTATTTTTCGGTTGGTTTATGTAAAAGATAGGTACAAGAAAAAATTTGAATTAAAATTGCTATAAAAAGTAATTTATATAATTTGTATACTTTAACATTCCACTCAAAATTAGTTTATTAGAAGTATGAAAAAATTTTATTTTCTTAGGAATATTTGTGATGATGACTTGATGAAGACACTCTATTACGCTTTAAATACACTCTCGTTTACAGTAAGGTATAGAGTATTGGGGTGGGGCACCAATCACAACTTTAAAGCCACTAATTTCAACCCAAAAATATTTTATCCGGATTGTTTCATTTAGTAACAGGTTCTCTTCATCTTTTCCTCTCTTTGCCAGATATAAAATATTCCCCCCTAAGAAATCTTTTTGTGTATAAGGTACTGAGAGCTTTTTATAAAAGAAGTGGTAATAATGCAATATTACAGGACTAGATGCCATGCACTAGGTTTTGTCAGAAGACCTAAAACTAATAAGACCTGGTTCCGAAGTTCTTTTCTGTTTGTCGTTCCCAAAGTATTTAACCACCTTCCGCTTCAGCTGAAGCAAATGAGTAAATTATATAATTTTCTGAGGAAAGTGAAAGATTGGCTGTTTACGTTCAGTGTCATTTAAGATTTACTTAGAGTGTACGAATGATGAGGAGGAACGGAACGGATCTCTTTGTTGATGCTTTTGTGGGGTTGAGGAGGATTCTGATCTTGGTCTTCTTCTCATGCATGCGTGGCACCTCATCTGTATTTTTGTCTATACCATGTAAAAACTGCATTCTTATTTTAGTATAGGCCTATGTCTAAATGTTTAAGTTTATTAGTAGTGTTGTGTTTTGATTGTAAGTAGTGATACAGCGAATCACACACAGCTGCAGTGTGATTAATAATTAATTGGTTATTATTGGAGAACTGACTAATTTATTTTGTATATCTATGTTTTTGTTTTGTTTTTCTTTCATTACAAACCAATTACATAAAACTGGTTGCGGTAATTGGTATAATTTCCAAAATTGTAATTTTATAATTATAGTGCAAGATCTGAAAATAAAAAAATATTATTATTATTATAAATCAGTTACAATTTTCACTGTTCATTAGTAAATTTATTTGTAGAAATTGTAGACAGTACAGTCTGGTAAAAAAGGTTTTTTCTTTCATTTTCAACGAACATTTTAAAAGAAATAATTGTAAAACTACCATGAAAATAATCATAAAATTTGTTTTAAACTGTGCCAATGTGGTTGAGCTAAAGCTAAATTCTGCTAGGCACAAGAACAAGGTCACAGAAGTCAGATGATGATGTTTTAATCAGTTGGTTAGAGTGCCCATGGAATCAAGTCAAGCAAACAAGCATAATGTTATTGAATTTTTGTGAATTGTTACAACAATGAACAGTAGCTCATGTTACGAGACCTTGACGTTGTTCTACCTCTTTCACAGTCTTGGAGTTGTTGCACCATGTCTGCTGCTCGAACCAAAGACTTTACCACATCAATCTTATAGTAGAATCTGTCGCCCCAAATACTTACAAAGATAGCTAATGTAATTAGTTTTTGTCTTGTATATGCTACGACTTGTTAAGTCTGCAACTGTGTTTTGGATACGTTAGGTTATGACAACTTATATTTTGTAACTGTGTTTTTATAAAATATAATGAATATAAATTACAACATTATTTTGCAGGTGTATGTACTAAATGAACAAAAGAAATTAGCCATGGTTATGGGAGCAAAGCCTATAGAAGTAGAAGAACAGGTCGATGATATTACAACGTAAGTAAAAAGAAAAACACAATAGTTTTGTTTGTTAAATAATACAATATAGACAGTAAACAAACCAAACAAGACAAAATTAATCAAAGTAGATTGTATAGTTTACATTTATTTATTATATACGGTAGTTATAATATTCTACAGTTTGATGGTTACACAACCACCAAGAAAGAAAACAAATAATTAATCACATTAATATTTCTTTAAATATCAGTGCATTATCAATATCAATGTCACTTCAATCCAAAATTTACGGCCAAGAATGTCCCCAAACGGTTAAAATGCCGAAGAACATCAACCCATCCTTCACGCGCAGCGTCTCGGAACGCACTGCTTCTGCAACCAGAGTCGAATACAGTTATTAGCATTGAAACTGGTGGGGGATTTGGAACTTATCAGTTGCTATGACAACTCACATAAAGCCTTCAGGTGCATTAAAGATCAGCAACAAGCCACCGGGGCGCTAGAGTTTGCCCACCATAATGTCTTGATGTTCATATTTCATGTTTTGTTTAGTGAATAATGCAAGACATTTTGAGGTTATGTGTTGTTAGTTTTGTTCTCGTATTTTGGCTAGCTGTGTTTGACGTTTATTTGTTTTAGATTGTGTTAATATATTTTAGTGAGTATGTCTTTAGTCTGGATTCCATTACAATAGTGCTTTTTACATTATTCTTCATAAGTTGTAGCAATTTGAGTGGGCCTATAGACAGAGAGTGCAGTGTGTAATGTTGATTAGATGCCAATCAAAAGCTGTTAATATTATTTTCATAATTAATATCCGTGCCATTCGTGATTTAATTATAGTTTTAATGATAGGCCACAACCTATTACCAAAATGTTTGAACCCATGGGTTATCCCAAAGTGCACTATCCCAAATATATTTTCAAACATCCATACAATTCAAATAATAGTTTTTCAACCAAATAGGATAGGCCAAGTTCCTAAATAGGATATGGGGCGAGTTCATAAATCCGATTATGTTAATGATATGTTCAGGTTATGATTAAAATTCTGTTAAGTTTACCCTTCCGAAGAACAGACGGATGGACTTTCTTTTTAAATGAGGTTAGTGATATTTAAACATATAATATGCCTGAATTCTATGATTATTCATGCATGATTTAAATTGTTATTTTAAGTTTAGTTACTATTTTATTGTAGGCTAGTAATACTCTCAACTGAAAGCTAAACGTAATGGTAACCAAATCATTTTAATGGATTTAAGTTAAAAATGTTGTGTAATTAAGACAAAAACGTATAATTCCACATGTAATTCCTCATCTAAAATAATGTGTTAAATTGTGTTCATTTTCCATATACCCAGACCCCCCAGAAATTCTCTCCACATAATTGCAACCACCAAGTTAATAACTCACCAGCCGCCACTGATATTCTATATAATTATAGCAAGTATGATTTATACATATAGAATTGCATGGGAACAGTCTCAGTAGAGCATATATACATTTTGTTTTGGGAGAGGTCTAGTGGGTAAATATCTGGTCTAACCTAAAAAGTACATCAAACCACCCCAAAAACTATTTTACCTCCACCATTGATTGTATGGGAAATGCAAATAATGCTTAATTGCAGTCGAGTTGAGATGTATGTGGTTTCATCGCAAATACTGGACAACCGTTTACATATATAATATGTCTTGGATTTGTCATGTCTTTTGAGCTCAACTACTTTATCTGTGAACTTGAGTTCAAATGAACAGATAAGTTTGTCAATGCTTTAAATTATTTTCTTTTTTCGTACAAATAACTAAATATTTACAAAAAAAATTATTGATTTAATGATGGATTACTCTCATCAATTCCCCTCAATGCCACAGTTTGCTTTCCTAAAAATACATTATTTAAAATAATAAATTGAACATATTTTCTGTTTTCTTGTACTCTGGTTGAATGTGCTGAAGATAAGTGGTCCGTGACATGGAATTTAAGTGCATTTCACTTTTTTCAAGATTCTGTATTTTTAATTGCTTTTCCAGTTTGAAATTCCCATGGCTGTTTTATTTTGACAAAATAATTGGCTAGCAAAATAGAATGCAGCGTCTAAAGCTCGGCTGCGTTCAATCCACTCAAAGTTATAAACCCAGGTCTCATTAATTTCCTTTACCTTGAAATAGCCACTGGGTTCATCCAGCTTTTGTAATGTCAGTGTATTTTACTTTAAATGCAGGATTTGCAACTTGTTCCCTCAGTTTAAACATCAAGGAAAGCTGAACTTGTAGCCGATGATTTATCAGGCATACTTATTATAAATCTGGTCTCCAAATATGTTTCTATTGCCACACCACTTTGTTTACCTCCCTACTGAATATATATAATCACAACAATAATTCACAATAAAGCTGTTATAACTCTCAGGTACTGTATTACTCACCTCGTAGTGCCTTTCCCTACGAATTAAAATTGATCATTCCAAACATTTCATTCACCAAACTTCCACTCACACTGCCTCCTCATATTGCAACTTCCCAGCATCTGTACTGAAGCAGTCGATTCCTTCCCTGCTTGATCAGTGCTTTTAATCAGAGCTAATCTTTGCTGTAAGATTTGCACTCTGCACAATAGCAAACATATTATTGTATTTTTTAATATTAGATGTAATACCAAGTTTTTGAATGTTATAACTTATAAGTTTTAATAAACATTCACATAGAATTTCTAAAAGTTTTCATCATTCCATATTATATTTCTTTCCAACTTGGGAGGACACTAAATCTTTCATTAGTAGTAGTAACTAATTAATTGTATACCTAATCCACCTGTAATTCTTAAATTCTTAGAAAAAAAATAAACATAATATTTTTGCTTTAAATTACAGAAAGCTTTCAAACATAACGGGTTTGGATGTTAGGTTGAGGATGTTAGAGCCTCATCAAGAAGATGGAGAATATACTGATGCGTAAGTTAAGAAAACCTAACTTATTTAATCCTTGTACATAATAATGTTTATGTCTTGAATAAAGCAAATTTTTTGTGTGTGTTATTGAGCAAGTAGACATTAATTAGACAGGCTAGTATATTTAACATAATAATGCTAAAAAATATAAAGCTTTAATTATGCCCAGAAAGTTTATTTGTGGAGTTTAACATTGATCGTATGAATAAATACCGTTTCACTACTACTGATCAAATCAAATTTAATCCAGCAGTGAAAGCAAATGAAACTGGAAGAAACATAGCAGCGCTGGCTTATTGTTGCTAAATTTTTAGTTTCAAAGCAACCCTAAGAACGTGTAGGACTGTAATCTAATATCATATATTTTTTTTAATTTCTCACAAAGGCAACTGTTGATATAGTATAAATATTTTATTTTACTAATTTGAACTAAATTTTATTAAGATGTATCTGTAGAATTCCCATAAATTTTCTGAGGTAGCATGTGAAATTCTTTAAAATAAATTCAATAAAAATTAATGTGTATGGTACACAAATTAAGTTTAGGCCTATTTGTTAATGTTCAAATTACAAAATAATCTAAAAATTAAAGTAGCATAATTGCAATACTAACTGCTTTGTTTGAGAGAGCGGTTAGTATCTCAAAATGAATTGAAATTGTTATTAGGTTAAAACAATTTGTTTACTACAAAAAAATAAAGCAAAATCTACCTTCTTTTCATGAGCCAATATAGACTTCCAACAATCAGTAATATTAAGTATTATTATATTTTTTGTGCCACTGTTAGAATTATACTTAAGTTAACACCACATTAACAAAACTCACAATGTTTATTTTATAATAAACATTTTACAAATAATACAATGCAATGTAAGTTAAACATTTAGTAGCCTAAATTGTAAATCTAATTTTATAATGATGAAGGTAAACTTAGCCTATATATAATTTTATTTGTTAAACAATCCAATAAAAAATAAATGATAAATAACTATAAAATAATTATGTATCATAACTTGCTCTGATATACGAGGTATGTTTATTAAATTACAAGACTATAATTCCACAAACAAAACCTGTCATAGCCAGTTACAAGTATATGTCGGGTAACCTTTCACGTGTTTGAACTTGCAAAACAATCAGCAATACTCTTTGACTTTCAGTTGATTGTGTTTCCTTTTGTGGGCTGGGAAAATAATAAGTTTAAAATTAGAAAGATGTATGAATTTAATTGTTTAGTTAAATTGAATAAAACACTCTCAGAATGTTTTCAAATGCTTACCACTGTTAATGGGAATGACTGTCTAGCAAAATATTGAGTGAAAGACTTGAGAATGTTGTAGATGATAAATGCCCTGGGCTAAAGAAAATGTAGAAACAAATCGGTCAAAGACCGCCGACTCAGTGTTAGAATGATTGCTGAATCTGTAATCATTGACAAAGATACCTCATGGAAAATTTGTTCACAAATATCTTAACATGAGAGGTTTGTTCAAAGATGGCCTTAAGAGTTCTCACACCAAATCAAAAAGAATGCCACAAGGAATGTTGTATTGTCATTCTGAAGCAACTTGACACAGAGCCAGACTTGTATAACCTGGAAACCTGGATCTTCCAGTATGATCCTGAAACCAAAAGACAGTCAATGTACTGGAAAACAAAGTCATCGCCGAGGATGAAAAAAGCTCATCGAAGTAGACAAAATTCAAAACCCCGCTCATTGCGTTTTTCAAAAAAAAAAAAAATGGTGTAATTTTGGAAGAACTGATTCCCGGATCCAGATGGCACAAAAGTTAAGAAACATTATATGATGAAGTTTTGATAAGGCGGCGTAATAAATAGTGGAGTCAGTATAAAATGGATTGATTGTTTTACAAAGACAACAGTCCTGCTCACGCAACACTTTCTATAAAACAGTTTTTGACTGAAAAGGATGTTCTCAGACTGCATTTGAACACAGTGGTGGCTTGTGTTGTAGGTTCACAGGTTCAGTGAACCACCAAGAAAAATTTAAACGAGTACAAATAAGTAGTAGTGGGTTTCTTAAATCCAATAATATAGAGTGAAGTTGTTAAAATACGACAAGCGAGTTACAATGTATAGCGCTAGAAGCGTCGTTTACAGCGGCTGGTTCAACTTAATGAATGAACTGCCTGGCTTGGGTGCGGTGGCAGTAGGGAGCAAAGAGGGAATTAATTGTTTGTCGCTGCAGCCTAGATACAGCGACTCCCGACTCCACCAGAAGATAGTCTTCACATCTGTGTTGGGTAGGCAGTACCCTCCGTTGTCTGTTTGTTTACCGCCTCCTAATAAATAAAGTATACTAATACGTAAAACAACATTGTTCTCAATTATTCTATAACAATTTATTTACATCAATCTATAAGCTGATTCTTTTCCATTGCACGCTTTTCAGTGATGCCTCAAAACAGTAAAATTGTAATAAAAAAAGGCCTAAAAGGGCAATTTTAACGTCTGGGTAGGTTTGAAACCCCAAGCTAATAATTCATCAGCCGCTACTTTTTGCATATTATCCATTATCACCCGATTTAGCACATAAGGGAAATGTCTTGAGTCAGTTGATGCTGTACAGAAGAAAATGGTGGATCTGTTGAAACGGTTGACAGAAATTTAATTTTCCATGTCTTCGAACAGTAGAAACAATAGTGCAGCAATGTAATATTGAAGAGGACAAACATTAAAATTGTAATACATGTAATGTGGGAGACTTACGTCTTATAATGCAATTTTCTGCAGTATCACAAAGAATACTGAAATGCAAATTAATATCAATAGAAGTAAGATTAATTCATAATAATTTAAAACTTCTGTTTCAGTACTGACATGTACCTGTATGCGGTAGATCCAATCATGAATGTCATTGTAGACACAGATACACTGAATGAGTAAGTATAATAGTTTATTGATATACTTTGTTAGTTAACTTTTTTGATATAAGATGTAAACCATAATGTTTGCAAAACCTTATTACTAAACTCGCATTATAAACAACTCTTATTTTGTTGCCTGAGTGAGTTCAGTAGGCGTAAGTGGTAATTTTGTGAAATATATTTAATTACACTCAGCACTGTCCAGGCTTTAGTTTACATAGAGACGGTATTTTTGTTTTCCCCATTGTATTGTAATTTTTTATTCTTTAAATTTGGTTTTATAAATTTGTGTTGCACAGTAAATGTTACTTCAATAAAAAATTATGTTTTTTTGTAGTTTATTTTTATGGTAACTTTGTTGTTTCTTGTTTATTTAAATTTTTAGATTGGTGCTCACACAAATTTTGTATTTGTCCACGGCTGTACAATAAGTGAAATAGAAGATTTTAAAATTAATCGTGTTTGAAAAATATAAACCTAAATTCGAACAAAATAAATTCATATTAAAC
Organism: Philaenus spumarius; assembly: GCA_018207615.1. Lineage (NCBI taxonomy): Eukaryota > Metazoa > Arthropoda > Insecta > Hemiptera > Aphrophoridae > Philaenus > Philaenus spumarius. The sequence goes on from JAGFPH010000371.1 coordinate 181,242, forward strand.
AGTTTTTGAAATGATAACAAATCACGATCATGGCCGGATCTAGGAACCACGAAACCCCGCGATGCGAGGGGGCCCAAATTCCTTCAACTCAAAAAATAAATTAGGCTAAAATAAAAAGTGTATAAAATATTGAGTTTAAGCAGTGGCAGAAAAGGTTTTAAACAGAAAAGTTTTAGTTGCATAAAAAATTGTTTACCTATATTTATTGGTATTGCTTGTTGACAACACAACAAGTACGCTAAAGACATTGGACTATATTTTCCTATAAAACTAATCTCTTTACGAGGAAAGATGAAATTGTTAAAGTTGAATCTGTATTTGATCTGCCAAAACTTTTGTACGCGGACTTTGAGTTCATTTCTTCGAGTTATACAGAACTTCTTATCGTAATGAAAAGGATAAAGAGTTATTTGAAAAACACTGAGCTGGGAGACATTTCCATAAACGGCAAAGAGGCTTCTAATGTTGACTGCAAAGAACTCGCCAAACGTTTTCTCCAATGAAACCAAAAAAAAAACACACTTTTTAGTAAAATCACTTGTAAATGTGAATTTCAGATTTTCTTTAGTGTATTTCATTTTATCTTTGTGAATAAAAAGAACCAAGTTAATTTTGAGTCATTATACATTTACTGTTTATTATTTTACTCACTGACTTCCGTACAATTATAACAAATATTTGTATTTCAAAACTTATATTTATCTTTTCTTTTCCTGAAAGTAGTTTGAATTGGAAAAGTAAAAACCTGTTAACCTCTAAACGTTTTACACTCAACATACATGTAAGTTCTTAAATATGAGTAAAACTTGTTTAGTAAGGCTTGTCAAAATGTATTTGATAAACTTTATGTTAAACATTCCTCTAGTTGTTTTATGAAAAAAAACTGTGTACGGTTTCCCCCCTCTTTTCTCCATCCATGTAGATTCGGCACTGATTGCAATATCACCAACTACAAATAAATCTTGTAGGCTGGCAACAAAAAATGACACGTTTGAAACAGACTAGACACAAGCATGAAACTTGACACACTTCAAGTAATTAGATATCCAATCCGTTTTAGGGTCGGGTGCAAAACGTTTCAGTGCATTGATATATGCTGTTAACTTAGATGTTATATAACATTTTTTTTAAAGTTCAATATCTCCGCAAGCAATAACAGCACCATTTCAATTAATGCATTCTTTAACTGTAGGTTTAGATTAGAGGTACTTAATTGTTACAGAAATAAAGACTACTGATTTTTAATAAAACCTTTAGAAGTAGAGAAGAGTTTAAAAATTGGAACACAAATATTTTTAAATAAATGGTGATTTCTTAAAATCAAACGGTTTTATGAAAAAAAAGAACATTAAAAAGACTTTCATTTGATTTGTAATAAGTTTAAATAGGATAGTAGACATGAAGTTAAGTGCAAGCACACCAATGTGAGCTCTGAATGGACAATCGAATCGGTGGAGCTAATTGCTTATCAACGATTACATAAAATTGTTATCCTTGTACATTTAATCTTATAGTTTTGATTCCACACTAAGGCATGCTGTTAGGTGAAATGAGTAGGGAAACTGCAAAATAGATTAAATATGAGAAAGACATAACTGTACTTAGTATCTGAAATCAATTTAACAACTTATTTTGTGGATTGATACCACTTTATTAGGGCGTTTTTTTTTTTACAAAAAAGAGTCTTTTGTCGGATTTGACAATTTTTGCTTAAACAATCTCAAAAAGAGAATGACATTAAAGGTGTTTGCTGCTCAATGAAAAGAAAGTTTCACTTTCAGTTACGGTACCTCTTTTAAATATGATTTGCTGATTTTATTGAATTCAATGTGTCATGCTGCTTCATTACTTTGATAGAACAATAACTAGATGTTCCCTATGCCCATATCACCACTTTGTAATGAGATGTAATCCTACCACTTACTTTTCTATAATAGGAATTGTTCAGTTAATACCTATTACTCTGAAATATGGGTTTCTCAAGTTGAAAGTTTTAGAGAAATTTACATGGACATACCTGTATTGTTTAGGCTAAAACATACTTATAAAAATAAAATATTTAACATACTCCATTACAAACTGATGTTATTTATGCAGGCGTTATGTCCGTAAAATGACTTTATTTTAGTAATTCGCTAATTGCTCAAAAGGTCTGGTGATTCAATAACTAGCTGATTTCTTTCTAGGACCAAAACGTATTGTACCTAAAACAATCCATTGTGTTAAAATTACAACAGCTGTAACTTCAAAAGGTTCAGCTGTTTTCCAACTGATAGCAGCACTGTCACTTATAGGTTAAATCGTGTTTAAAATCTGTAGAAAAAAAATAAAGTACGTTAATTAATGAAGTGTCCCTATGATAGACATCCACTGTATATACTATTGATGAAATATAACAATATAGGATAATTTGAATATTTGTATAAATAACAAGTTTAAAAAAATATACCGTATTTAACAAAAATACACTTTTAATTCTTTGGTTAAATCACATCATTCAATAGTTTTATCAACTTACTGATTTTTCTTTAGTTCTACACTTATTTTGGCTTCGTTTATGGCTTCATCAGTTGATAAAAAGTATTAAAAACTTTTAATAAAATTTTATTTTGTAGGCCTAGTAGTATTGTACTGTAATAATGTTTTGCTTTTTGTTTGTCAGTGTATTGAGTACAAAACAAATGGAAGTGAAGCAAGTTTTGGAGCCTTACCATATTTTAGAAGTGGTAGGAAGGAAATCAAACTTAAAGCCCACAACAAAGACACCTCAACGTCGAGCACCATTACTCACAGGACTTGAAGTTATAACAATTGTTCTTGGCTGTATTGTCTTCATGGGCGCACTAACTGCAGCAATCTGTGTTGCTTGTTTACATAAAAAGAGGTACCGTACATATAAAGTCATATTTTAACTTTAGTCATATGCACATAATTTTCTTAACTTTCATTCTGATACAGAAAATGTTTATGTAGGAGGAAAGTGTGATTGTACGTAAACGCTAAACTATATATTTGAATTTTTATACTGAGTTTCCAATTTTCAAACATTTATCCTATTGTAGGACAAGCAACCCTCTTAAATGAAGTCGGCTGCATATGAGAATACCCATGCAATCATAGCTGTATTCACTTCGTTATCATAGCTGTATAATTGTTCTTCGTTCTTTATAATTTGCCTCAAATTACTTGTTTTAAGTGCCAGAAGAGGTGATAAAGGTCGCGCTGTACATTGAATGATTTTTACCATCACAATTCATCAGCTTTGTGTGTGGTTTTGCATTGTTATGTAGCAGCCCACAATGTTTGTTCTCACTCGCTCCCCTTGGTTTATTCAGAGACAGACAATACAATTCAGTCGATCTACCACAAAACATTGTCATCGTGATCTTGAGCCTTGAAAGTTTTTTATTTTGTATTGACCATACTTGAACACCCTAACTTAGTTTGCAGTTTACTAACATTAACTGGATTGCGGATGTAATTTAGTTCACGTATCTGATGATGAACATCACAGCTAGACGTTTACTCATTAGGATGTCGAAAATCATTGTCATTGACATCATTGCATAATCAGCGCACCAATAAAATGTTAAACATTATAAACTTGTGATATACAGCATACACACTGATGGAATTAAAAATTAATTTATAAATGGAAATAACTTTAAACATGTCCTTTCATACTAACCTTTGGAATATTGGTCAACCTGATTTTTTATAGATATATTATATACTTCCTATTTTATAAAGTAAGTAACTATGTCATAATAAAGTATAAAAATCAAGGTTGTACTTCTTTCCATGCCTATATTATAAAATATGTTTTAAATCGGAATAAATTAAGATTTTTACTAATGGTGCTTAAGGAATAATAGGTTGGAAAACCTAGAAATATTATTTTCACTCCATTTTTGCTCCAGATTTTATCTACTCAACTAAAGCAATTGACTGATCACTTGCAATCTCTATGGAACAATGACAAACCACATAAGAAGGATAGTATTTGTTCACTTTCCGGAAGAAAATATGTAACATAAACACGATAAATAAAACAATAAATTACAATGAATTACTAGATTTGATAAACTTATGTGCGTGTAATATAGATACAAATCTCACTTCAATTATAACAACTGCCAGAGTGTAAATTCTGAAAGGAAAAACTCCACGTAATTGACGTAAAAGCTTTTTTTCAAAGACTTATCATTTCACAAGTTTCAATATAAGTTGTTATTTGATAGTTACATTTCAATAGTGATTTTGTAACAAAAATATTTAAGCAAAATACAGTTGCGGGTGAAATAATTGGAGGAGCAGTATTTCTTGCAGTTGATTTTGAAAATTTCTTCTTTATTTTTTTCTGTAAGGAATAAATTAAACTAAAATTATGTAATTATTATAAAATTACTTTATTTTCTGCTTCGAAACAATTCTTATTATCAAACACAGATTACTGGTTTCGATGAAACTACATCACCATCATCAGAATATCTCAAATCCTTTCACAAATTCCACGAGCATAAAAGCTGTATTATAATTGTACGTCAGTCGCGGCTGGTGAATTATCAGCTTGGGAGTTCAAATTTACCTGGTGGGACAGTTGTTTAAATACCAAACATAAACATTGCACCTTTATGCCTTTTTTTACTATAATTTGACTGTTTTGAGGCATTGCTGAAAAGCATGTAATGGGAAAGAATAGGCCTGTAGTTTTGATGATAGATTAGAGTTTGTAAATTAATTGTAAATGAAAAATTGAGAACAAAGTTGTCTTACATATTAATTGTACTTTATTTAGTCGGAGGTAAAAAAAAAACACATAGCGGAATAAACAAGCTGTTTTGAAACACAAATGTGAAGTGTGGCTTCGGCTATCTTCGGGTGAAGTCGGGATACACTGTATCTAAACTGCAGCGACAAACAAAGTTATAATGGCCATTCCCCCTTCGCTCGAATTGTAACAACGCTGTAGTTTTGCCGAAACCGGTCATCTGTGGTAGAGTGTATGGATTGTTCGGACGGAGAAAATAAAGTAATTTCATCAAACTTACAAAATTTTAGCTAAACAATAATCATCCTGGTGGATTTCGTAAGTAATGTTTGAAAGTAAATAAAAAAAATATAAAAGTCATACGTCAATTTATTTATTTAAAGGGTCGATTTTTTTGAGTTTTAAGGGTAATTATTTTATGATGTGTTCTCTCTTCATCTAATCAGCGTTTGAGGTTGGAATTTCATTAAGGGACTTCCCCTCCCTTGTGTCACTGTAATCTTTCTCAGAAAATGAATATAATTGTATCATGTTTTCACAAGAAGTGAAAAAATTCAGTTTTTATTTTTAGTCTATTCAATTAAGTATGCAAAATTTGATTTAATGAATAAAAGTTTGTCCATTTTTGATGGTGACTGTATATACAGAAAATTGTTTCACTGTAGATAGTACATTTATTTTTGTAACTAGTGGTATTTCATATAACTGATTTTTTAAATTAATTCTTTTCTTATGATGGTCCAAAATTGATAAAATGTTCTAGAAACTTTACTTTTTGTATACAGGGCCACTTTTCCCCTTAGGCACGTTTGGCCCATGCCTAGAGCGCAAAACGAGGGAACATTTTTTTGAATACATTTATTTCTGGTTCAATGTACAAACATTTTTTCACAGAAGTTTTAACAAACGGAGGACAGACAATTAAAATTACAGCAAACCACCATCACCTGTCTGCCAACGCCCAGCGAGTCATGTATCTAGGACTGTGTGGAGTCACCGCCCAGCCATATTGTTTGCGGGCGCCGAGGGAGACGAGACACTGATACAGACCTCCGATGGCAAGTGTCTCTGGTAGTGGTGAGGGAGGCGCAACAGTTTGAAGTACCTAGAGCACTGAGGAGGTTAAAAACGGCCCTGACTGTAGATATGACTCTTCAAAAGTTTTGGTTACAAACTAAAGCCAGTTACATAAAATAAGAAATAAATGTTTTGCAGAACTTTACAAAGAATGTCAATACCAGATTATAGATGGACAACTTTAAAAGCAAATCAAAACTAAACAAACAATTTAAAATCTAAGACTGGCCAATATTAAATTTTAAGATCATAATGGACCTAGTTTTTAATCTTATCTGTACAATCTTGGCATTTATAAGGATAGGCTACAAACAAAACTACCCATCATTAACTATGTCAAATTAAAATAGCAATTCCATTTCAGGAAGAAAATCGAACCTGGATTTCCAATAAATATGGATGTTGGGCTTGCGCCAAAAGGAAGGCTTGACTGTAAACCTCGGTCTCTCTTTTATCCCGGAGCTTTTATCGAAGACTCCACCGATAGCTACATATCGAACCATTCAGATTGCACACATCATCATCATGTGAGCCATCATCCGAACCATCATCGACATTCATCTTCTTGTAACAGGCATCACTCAAGAAGACGAATGCCGACGCGTTCACCAAGTACAGCTATGCTCGAGATGTCCCTCGCTTCTTTGCACTCCAGTGCGCGGGACTCTGGAATAGGTGATCCTTCGAGGATTCGAGGACGTTGTCCATGCGGTCACTCCTCTACACATTCTTCTGCAAACAGCAGCAAGTAAGAATAATATTTATGACAATTTTCCAATTGTGGAGATAGAGAAATGTTTTGACAGACAAATTTAAGATTTAAGATGTAAAACACTTAATAGAATAAAAGTTGAACACAGAACCTCACATAACAAGTTATAGTTTGATTGTTGTAAATTAATTGTTCATCACTGAAGATCAAGTATTGTGGTAGAAACATGTTTGAGTGAAATAAACGTAATAGTTAGTTTCAGTTTTCAAGTCTTATTCTATTAAGTAAGTCATCGCACAAGTCAAGCTCAGTATTTGTTTATTTTTAAGTGAAATATACAAACTGCAACAAAATGTGATTTAATCAAATAAAATTATTTAAAAACTAGAGGAAACCCCTGCATGCTCCGATGAAACTTTTTATACACATAATCATGTTATGTTTTCTTTATAATTAAGGTGTAGGACTAATAATAACACCAAAGCTAAGACGGTAAATAATGTTAAATGTCCAAATCAAATTAATTCATATATTTTATAACATCAGTTGTAATAAAGATTGAAAGAACCAGCAAGGCTTACGTCTATACTTTAATAAAAACCTAACCTAAAAGTTAGAAATACAAAAATAATTTGCTTCAAAGTTTGTAATCAGCTGTTAAAGGACATAATTAGAGTAAATAGCGGTTTTACCTGTTATTTTATTCAATTGGTTTCTATGGTAATAAATGTAAATACCTACAGGTGTTGGTTCATCAGTCTAGGCCTAACCTAAGAATTTTTCAGCGACTAAATTTACAAATATTGAAATAAAAATGTTTTTATCAAAATGAATTATAGCCTATATGATACTCATAGTGTAGTTTTTTTATTAGTAAAACTATTTTTTCAATCGGTTCAGTAGTTCCAGAGATTACCTCCTACATACAAACAAACAAATTTTACCTCTTTATAATATTAGTATAGATTAAAAATTCTTAGTTGATCAGTAAAACCAATAAATACTATTGGAATGAGTAGGTGACTTTGAAAATTGGTGCATGGTGCAGTAAACAGTATCTGTTATTTTGAGTAGCAATAATTGAGAATATTGAAACCCCTATTTAACTGTAAAAGGCTTGAGGCTTGACCTTGTTAAATTAATATTTCCAGTAGAAAACTCAAACTTATTCATGCATCCAAACTTTCTAAAAATACAATATTTCAATTAATATTTTAATATTTATTGTAAGTTTTAGTAAAACATTGTAAAACTTTAGTTTATTCATTAATTTTGCACACAAAGATTAAGGAATTTGCACACATAAGTAAAAATGTAAATATGTTTTGGTTGAGCCATTAAACAAGTAAAATAACGAAGTTTGTAACTTTTATCAATGAAGTAAATTAGTTATAAAAAAAGTTATTGTATTAGTACTTTTATTGAGTAATTTTTGTTTTAAATACTGTACAATAAATAGAATCCAATTAATTGCATATTGAGTTAATTTGTTTATCATTTGCAGCGGGAGCTATGAAGATTCCTTAAAATCCCTACACCGTCACCACAGTAACAGCAGTGGTAGCGGAGGAGGCTGCGGTCACGAGTTTACAATGACGAGGCATCAAAGGCAAGGTTCCATTGGTGGTCATGTTATGCAGCCTCCGCCACCTTTTACAACTCCGGCGATTGTAAGAAGGCCAAGTGAACGAATAATTATTCCGCGATGAAGAAAGTTTAACAATACTCTTGTACAGTAAATACGTTATTACCTGTAATTATAAGTAATTTGTATGCGTAAACCCAAAATAAATGTAAGTAACTATTTAAATAAATGTGTAATTTAAGATAAGAATGTACATTGCTTATAAAAATAAAATTTTAAAGCATATTAATTCGAGTTAATTGAAACAATAACAGTTATTTATAAACTGTATTTTTACTAATAACTCTCTATTAAAAATAATGAATGTTTCTTTGTCCATTATAGATCAAAAACTATTCAACCGATTTCACTAAAAAATTCACATATTATCCATATTAATGCCAGCAGTGTTTAGAAATTACAATCACTACAGTCTAAGGGTTGAAATGGGGTTGCTATCCCCCATACAACAAATATAAATTGAACTTACTACGAGTTATAAAACTCAAATTTTATAATATTTTTCTTAAGTGATATAAAAAACTATCTACAATTCAATTACTTAAGTCAAAGGGATGAAATGGGATGCCTACCCTTAAAATTAAATAATCATTTATACATTTTTTTTATCTGTTCAAAAAGTACTCAAACTAATTTCACTAAAAATTTCATAATTCACTCATATTAGTACCATGATTGTCTAGAGAACGGTCACTACAATAAAAGAGATTAAAATAGGGTGGATGCCCCTATACAATAAAAATAAATTGCACTACTTCCTACAAGCTATAAAGCTAAATTTGTGTAATATTATTCTTAAGTGATATAAAAAACATTTGCAATTCGATTACCTAAGGCATAGAAATGAAATGGGATAGCTACTTTTAAAATTAAATAATAGTTACAATGGGAGAGTCACCCATATACAATAAATTACATTAACATTAGACAACAATATGTTTAGTACGTGCTCTACCACCTGCCCTGATCATAAGCATTAATCTAACTATATATTTATATACTCAAATCAAGCAATAGAAAAGCATTTCCAGGTCCACTAGTATTATATAAAACAAATTTTAATGTACAAAAATTACACTCAACTGACTGGCGAAACCTATTCTTCAATCACTTAACCTTATTATTGCAATAGCAGTTGTCATAATTATTGGAAGGAATCTTACCACCAATCAACACTGTATTCTAAAGAACTTCCAGACTGAGGTATTACCCAGGGCCAACAGAGCAGAGCTCATGACCTATATCTGTATGGACTGAGTGATCATCTCCTTTTAATCACATTACACATTCAGAGTAATGTTAACAATACTCTTTGATTAAACGGATCGTACATTTTGTAATTATTTTAAAACATAATAACAACAAAAACTACATGTATGTACTTACATCAAATATAAAAACTGATATTTAACTGTCAATTTATAATTTCACCGTCTATTTACAAAAAGAATGTAAACATATCTTGAACAAATTGGGCCTGGGAAGTGTGTAACACACAAACATACCACATAATTATTTATATATATATATATTTATAGTCACTATCTTCAGTAATGCACAAGCTACAATTAATTGTCAAACTATAACAAACTTTTATAATTTTATAGTTATAGTTTGGCTATTGTAGCTCTTGCATCACTGAAGATGGCGACTTTGTTGTTGAAATGCGTTTGAGTTAATAAACGAATTAGTTGTGAGATTTTGTGTTCAAAGTTTATTCCATCAAGTATATCTTCTCACAAGTCAAGATCAATATTTATTTATATATATATTTAATTGAATTATTTCATTTTAAACCAGAATGAAACCTCGTTGAAAGTATTAATAGGTCAGTTTTCCCAAATCAACAAAATATTAATTTTGATATAATGTTAATCAACTTACCGTCGTCAGTAGTCAACTGTCGTATTTTTTAAATAACGGCCGACGTTTCGGCTACTCAGCCATTTTAAAGTTTTGGAGAACCATCCTTCGTTGTCATAGAACACTTAACACTTAATAAAGTACATACACAAACATTTAAATAAATTATTATACCAGAATCACATTTATAAAAAACTGAACAGTGCACTGTTGTAAGTGTTTAACATTACATTCATTTATAACAGTAGTCGGAATGGCGACAAACAAAATAAATATTAACCCTTTGCGCTCGAAGAGCCTTTTTGAAAAAGTTCCTATGGAGTCGTATGACCACTGGGAGTGGCCATGACATTTTCTGTATCAGCTTGGAATAGTTTTCGCAGTCTTGGCCACTCAGAGTGCCTAATACAAAATACCGTGAACACTCGTACGGCCATCGTGAGTGGACATAGCATTACGCACCTATGGAAACCTATTTCGTTTGACCAAATTATATTATTTTTTGTGGAAAGTGTTGGAGTCTGTAGAGAAACTATTGAACTATGTGAACAACGCATGATTACTTTCCCTCCTTTTATAAAAGCTATGTTGAGCTCAATAATTTACAGCTCAATAACCTCTATATTTCCACTCAATGCTTTACTAGTCGTTGTTAGTGCCGTAATAAATGGTAATTATTATTAAATTAAAAAAATTTATAATTTAAATAAATCAGTTATAATTTAAGTTTGTGCGATTTTAAAACATTTTCCACATTGGAGTTTGTCATTTAAAAACATGACTATTGGTTGTATCCCACTTTGGTTTTCATATGTTATTTATACAATTTAAATATAACTTCTTTTTGAGATTTAAAATACTAAGCAATACCGTTTTTTCTATTTAAAATAAGTTATAGTTGTCATCAAACAGAGCTTATTTATAAAATATTCATGTTTGCTCTAATCTACTTACCAACTTGTCAAGTGAATTCAACAAAACAATTCCGAGCTGGTGATGCCGTCCAGTCAAAACGGTAACCAAGTACATGCCGACGAAAGAACGGCCACCCTTGGTGGCCATGCTACCTAACAGTACTAAGTTCATGGGAAATAATATGAGTTGTCTAAGAGTCGGGTGTGGCCACTGGTAGTGGCATTTCGAGCGTAAAAGGTTAATTTTACTACAGGGCATACTTTTTTATTACCTTTAAATATGGGTATATTCAAAGCTAATAACAAGCTTTTATACTAAAATTCCGCTAAAGGTCACCATACTGTTAAGATGGGGTCGGTATTGTTAATTTGAACGGAAAGATTATTTGATCCTTGTTGATTGTTGTTAGTTACAATAAGTAGGCACCAGTGCAAACACTTCTGCAGATTTTTAGCATTTAAAAACTTCAAACAATTCCTTCCTTCAAGGGCAAAGTTAAAAATGGGGTTATTTGGGTCCAGAGTGAATATTACCTTATTTTAGATCAAGATTTAGATTTTTTACAAATAATGTTAATAATTTTATTTAGGTATTGGTCTTTGATAATTGAATAACTATGTTTATTATTAATTACAAAACCAACATAGAATGAAAAAATAATCTTAAAATTAAAATATTTTGTAACGTTTGTTTCAGCTTATTTTAATTTTTAATATAGAATTAAGTAATTATAGTTGGGACATTTATACAATCGGAGAGATGTAGAAACAGGAGAAAAACAATTTTAAACATGAATATTTAACTGTAAACATTTTTATACAGTTAACAGTTTCATTTCTACCAACAAGCTACATGGAAAAACTATTTCTAAATTACAGTGACGACACTTTAGTACACATTGAGAATAATTAAATTGCTAAAAATAAAGGTGAAATAATTAAACCTTAAAAGAGTTATGTGAGGGCTCGTGCAACTAGAATGGGAGCAAAACCTAATACATTTGTAAAATCAAAACTGCGATTAATTGTAAGAAACTAAAATGTGTAAAAGCATTAATGTGGAGAAATAATTAATCTGTATAAAAATACTTTGTTATACATGAAAATAGTTATAATATAAACATAAAATTAGAATTAATGTAGGTGTAGCCTCTTGTGTTGTATGCTTAATGTATTTAAAGGTTTAAATACCTTATTTCAATCTGCTAGACAATCCAAGTGGATAACTAGTTTTGACGGTTATCGTCAGATCCATGACAACGATGTTGAATATCCATTCTGTGTCGCCTTCTTATTTACTGAGGCTTATTATATTAATTTCACAAAGTAAACATTTACACATTGCAGCAATGACACATTTAACACTGTACATTTATGTCGTTACGTATTGTGTTAACAGTTAACACGTATCGTTACTATTTCAGAATGGAAGTTACTCTTTCCATTTGAAAATTTACTATTTTTATTGGAGCACTCTATACTACAAATTAACAAGATGGAACAAATTTAAATGTGGTCTGTAAGTGTTCAACATAGACCTATATGTATTACAGTGTAGTCAATCAATTTTCATTTGTGCAGTACTAAATTTAAATTAACTATCTATCATGTCAATGTTATGATAAATCGACTGTCAGATATTTCCCTCAAAATATTAATTCAAACTAAATACCTTTCTCAGTAGAGAACATGTTTTATAAAATAAATGTTTTTTCAAAAGTATGTAAGAGTGACTTGTATAAGAGATTTTTATTGTTCTTAAAAATAAACTATCATGAAATTTGTATCCAAATGGCAAAATACCTTTATTATTTTTGACTTTCTTTACTATTTAATATTAAACATTTACCTATTTGGTAAAATTGAATTCTTTGTAGGCCGTCACGGGTCATGTCCATTGAGGAAGGGCCAGTAGACATCCTATCCTGTGATTGGGTTTCCCTGCTCGTCACAGTGATTCTTTTGCAGTTACGTTCATTTAAGGTGCTCGGAAGAACCACAGACGCTTCACTTACTTTTGCATCATTGCAAGTAGCATAATTCAACGAATAATTTTGTAAAAATCCATCCGTTACTGCTTTTCTTCCTTGAAAACAAATCATCTGACATTTTAAAACGAAAAGAACTTTTAAATAAATGTAACTGTAATATTTTTCTTTGAGGGTATGCAATACCACTCTAGTCAGCATTCAGTGAGCAGAGTCAGCCTAGAGAACGCTGGCCTATGATATTGTATCGGTAAGGCGCTCGAGCTCGACTAGAATATTGTTTGTATACATTTATATTTTTTGTTGTGGTTTTATTTTTTCCCGCCATGTGTCATATGCATTTAAATTTATAAAAAAATTCGCCCCGATGTTTTACTGCTTTCAAGCGAGTCGACTGAAAATCATGCGGCCCCTAGGCAATTATTAGTTTGTCTGATAAAATTTGTGTATACATTTCAGCTACGACATTAATTGGTAAAAT
>JAGFPH010000371.1:195092-211362 GCA_018207615.1 Philaenus spumarius
GATAAAATTTGTGTATACATTTCAGCTACGACATTAATTGGTAAAATGTCTTTTAAGCCCTGTAATCATAATCAAATGGATTATGGTAATCATAATGGCGGTTTTTTCGTGGTGCAATAACTTTTTTTAAATTTGCCAAATATAGTAATTGTATCCAATCCAAAGATGTTCAATATATTTTTTGTAGCAAAAGGTCCAAAGAATTAAAATATGCAACTAAAAAATCGTTTGTGGTAAAACTTTAAAAGTCATTAACTCTGGCAGCGCAAATATCAATTTCAAAAATTTGTTTTACAAAAAAAACAGTTTTTATATACCTACTACTCGACCATTTGCAAAATTCAAAGGGCCCCTTGGAGCTTGCGGCGTCTAGTAAGTGCCTATCATGTCTAATGGGTAATCCGCCACTGGTCTGGTTTATAAGCAAACATCTTTAATAAAAACAGATAATTTACAATTTTTGTCACCTACGAATTATAATTTAGGTGTTCATGAATGATTTTTTGCAAACTTCAAAAGATTACTTTCAAAATTCAATGTAAGATAAGTTAATTAGGCTGTTGTATGGGACTGTTTTGTCTTGGAACACCATTAAAATGCAATAAACTTCAATTAGCTATATTATGTTTTGTCAAATTTGGCTCTATAAAGAACTTGTAAAATGAAATTGTTGTAAAAGCTTGCATTCAACAAAAGTATTACTATAACTAATATTTTCATTAATGTACTATTACGTATATTTTGTTTTTAATACCTTATTATTTTCAGTTGTATTTCAAGCAGATTATTATATTATTTTTATTTAATCATTATGTTTGCAACAGTGATAGAAGCCTGACATAGTTCAATATGAATAATGACAGAAAATTATTTGTGGATCGGAGGGAAAATACAATAAATAAAACCGACATTACTGTTTGTCATTATAATGTTTACATATTTGTGTTTTGATTTATACAAGTAATTTTAGTTTTTGTATTAGAAAAACAAAAATGACCCCAAATTAAGTAATGTTCATTTTCCCACTTCGTGGGACTTACTATGGAAAGTACAGTTGGTAAAGCGCCTCACTGTTAGCAGTTGTTAGCACAAATAATCTGGTGTTGACGTTGGATTTTCCTTATGTACAGAACAAAGTTTAGATACAAATATATATATTTAGTTAATAAGTTCTTACTTATACGATGTTTTATATATTATTTTGTTATTTGTAAATGGCTATAAGAACGTATAAATTAGACAGTTTACTGTGTACACATCATTATTGAGTAATGAGGTAAAATACAAGAAACTAGCTTGTTTTTTAATAAAAGGAGTAAAATATTAACCAGCCGAAAAGTCTGGGAAGGCTGTTCATTATCTTACTGTAAAAGTTTGTAGCTACATCATCCTCTTAGATACACTAATTGGGCGACTAATTGGACAACTTTAATACGGTCCTCGTGGCTCGGTAAGTCCATGGTGACAAAAGAATTGTCATACAATTAATTTATAACATGAGTATTTTATATTTTAAAAATTGCGTCGAAAATTTGTTTAGTTCAGGGTTACGCATATTGGTACAAAATAAATTACTTTTCACAAAATGCCTTCACTTTTGTACAAAATAGCAGCTGGGAATGTCTCTTCCATGATGTTGTACACGTTAAAATCTTTACAGTTTTGTTTCTTGGGATGTATTTAATTTAAAGTACAACATGAATTAACTCCAGTCACACCAGCCAAGATCTTTTGTATTCACCAAGTACCAGAACCACAGCTGCAACTGTTTTTTTTAAATACGTAAACATTTTTGTAAATTATACATTTTCAGAAAATACTCAGACATACTCTTACAGGAAATAAAAACACTCAATTTTTATTTATCAATACTTTTATTGCCTTCATTGATCTGTTCATTCAAGATATTATCAGTCCATTATCACTTGAGCATTACTAATTACCTTTAATCAAGGTACGAAACATTTATGTTTTTCCATGCCGTTCTAAAACATGTATTGTCTAATAATATGCAAATTCTGCTGTATGTGTGCAATCGACATTGTACCATCATGTGAACCTAATTAATTAACACAAAAGTTATTTCCTTTACACTTAACAAATGAATATTGTAAAACAAAAATGAAGTACCGGGGTCAAAACCTTTCGGTTAATTTAGGCGATGTTGCGATTCATTATTGTTACTAGATAATGAAGTTATTTACATTTTATGTTATAATTTTCTAATATTAACATACAATGGAAATGTTTCTATACCGATACTTTTGGAGTACATTTTATAGTATTAGATTTAAACTAAGTTATTTACCTTTCAATTAATTTGTATTTGTAAATGATTATACATCGTACGATCGAGAGTTTTCTTAAGTTATGTATACATATATACTTTCCCACATTGCGTACATATTACTGCACTAATTCTATATTCGCTATTTAATAATAAATACATAAACCTAATAATAATTATTTAATTGACTGAATTTTCGGGAACAATTTTAAACGAAGCCTATCTTTGTATTAGGCCATCATACAGTATTCGATTACAATTTAAAAATATCTCGGTTTTAGTATAAATATGTTATAAAGTTTTAAACAAGGAAAGGTCTCGATACAAACTATAGAATGTTTACAGTACTTCATACATGGTACTCTATAATTACTTTAAAGGTTTTCACAACATGAGTGTGGGTATATATGTATATATTTTGCTTTTTCACTTAAGCCAAACATTTCTTATAATTGTTACTTTTTAGTTAAAACATCAAATTGAGTTTATTTGAATAATGTCCGGATAGTTTTATCCGGGCTGATTTAACAAAATAGCACTTCATTTTAATTTTATCGCAAACAAGATTTGGTTTTACATACTACTTGAGGAAAAGTAACAATCCGTCTAACAAACACTTATACAAACTTAAACTTATTCTACCACGATAAGGTACACAATACGCTATCTGACTAATTATTATCCGGATATTTTGCTGAGAACTAAACAATTAAGTAGGATAATATTACATCAACATGCTGGGCACAATCTACCTTGTCTATACACTTATCAGTAAATCTAACTACATTTTCAAATTATAACGTATAAAAAAACCCATACAACGACAGCGTGAACCAAGAAAGCGCACGTACATTTAAAAGTGAAAAACATGATTTTTGGATCCGGGGCAAAACATTTGAGCTTGTTTGTTATGGCGGAAATATAATAACTGAGGTCGTTTGCTTTGGTTAAGGTTGTAACAACATACAAATGTTTGTGGTCGTGCTTAGTTTTTACATGATCAGAGTCTCTAACATAATGTTCAAATGGGAACAAAAGTTATGATATCCTATCAAAATTAAATGTTTATTTCATTTAGGCAGTACATTATGAATTTGTAATATAGACCAGAGTACACTAAGAAAAATATTTTTTTACAATGAGTTTTCATTTTATTCCAATAAAAAAAAAACTAAAATCTAATCTACAGTTTTAAAACTACTGTATTGTTAGATTTTATTGGTGGAAATTTTATAAATTTCGAATGAATTAAATTTATACTATACAGGTTGATTCAGGAAGAAACGCAGAAACTTTGAGGAAGTGTTCTACTATTGAAAATAAAGAAAAAAGTTCATATAAAAATAGTTTCGGAAATGCTTCGTTTTCCAGTTTTCCACCATTTTTTTTTTTACAAAATACTTAGTGTCTTTGTGTGTAGGAAATATATTCAACACACATTATTGATACATCTTTGGTATGACACTTTTTACCCACGGACAAACAACTAAAACGTTTTTCGAATATTTTCAAAATGGCTGCTGTTTAGATTTGTTTATGTAAAACATCTAAAAAACCGTTAACTTAACAAACAAATTTCAAGAAACAAAAATTTCCTTTTTAATGACAAACATTACTAAAAACTAAATTTTGTATATCTCAGTAGTTGTTTGTCTATACTAATATTATAAAGAGGTATAATTTGTTTGTTTGTTTGTATGTAGAAGGTAATATCTGGAACTAATGAACGGATTGAAAAAATAGTTTTACTAATAAAAAGCTTCACTGAGTAACATAGGCTATAATTCACTTTAATAAAAACATTTTTTATTTCAATATTTATAAATTTAGTCGGAAAAAGGGTTACGCCTAGACTGATGAATTACCATAGTAACCAATTGAATAAAATAACAGATAAAACAGCTGTTTGCTCTAATATTTCCATTAACACCTGATTTCACACTTTGAAGCAGTTATTTGTATTTCTAACTTTTAGGTTAGGTTTTATTAAAGTGTAGACCTGAGCCTTGCTAGTTCTTTTATTGTAACTGCTGTAATAAGGTTATATATACGAAATAATTTGATTTGAACAT
Organism: Philaenus spumarius; assembly: GCA_018207615.1. Taxonomy (NCBI): domain Eukaryota; kingdom Metazoa; phylum Arthropoda; class Insecta; order Hemiptera; family Aphrophoridae; genus Philaenus; species Philaenus spumarius. Next base: position 199,452 of record JAGFPH010000371.1, read on the forward strand.
TTAACATTATTTATCGAGCATATTGGTTAAAAACAACAAATTTTTTATCTCGGTAGTTGTTCAAAATATCGAATTTTTTTAGTTCTTAGCCAATAACTAGGTTATCTTTTAAGTTACAGAAAAAATAAAACAGTATTTGTCATTAAAAAAGTAAATTTTTTGTTTTTAAAAATCTTTTTGTAAAGTTGACGGTTTTCAAGATGTTTAATAATAAACATTTTAATCGGCTGCCATTTTGAAAATACATAAAAACGTTTTGGTTTTTTGTAAGTGGGTAAAACACTTCATACTAAACATGTATCCAAAATTTACGTTCAATAATTAAGTACTTTGTAAAAAAAACAAACAAAAACAAAAACATTATGGTGGATAAGTGAAATAGCCTACGAAGCATTTCCGAACCAACGATGGTGGAACCAGCTCAGAAAGTGCTCAGAACCTTATGCGAATCATCCTGTATATATTGCAATCATGAGAAATAAAGCCTCTACTTGAACTTATTTAGAAAAGAAAAGATGAATACATATTAATTTTTTAAATAGCACTAAATACTAGTTAATTTAATTTAAAAATATAATTATCGTTTGCAATTTAGATTTAAACCCAGCGTAGAAAGTGAAACAACAGTTAGGTCAATTGATTCTGTTTGCTTTGTAAATATTATTATGGAATAAATATTGAAATTAATGGCTTCACCTTTAAAACTGAATTAATTCGAGTCATACCACAGTGACGCTTATATTATCAAAATAAAACGCGGTTCGTAGTCCATGAACTATCTAAACATAAACTATAAACATGATTTAATTAAAACTAGTAGGCCTACTATTAAACCAGACAGAAGCCTCCACAAATTCACTTTTAATCGGAGTTATTTTATCCACTATAATGCATCCAACTGAAAGTGTAACATATACAATTTCTTACTAGTAATTTTAAGTCTGGTTTCAATTATTAATAGTTGTTTTACTTTTTTTTTATGAAATTATAGTAAAGTTACTGTAATGTTGTGTTCGTATTGTCGCGAACAAACACGTTGTAAGACAGGAAACAAACATGCAGGGACAGACACAGTACTACTCTACAAGCACGTGGAGTGAGCAGACACAACTACAAATAATAAGCGTATTACGTTATATTATACAAAGTTGAATTGCACGTAAGAAGAAAATAACAATGTTACCATTAATAATTAACTATAATAGATATTTGTATTTTTGCACTTACATTCTAAAATTAAACAACATTTTTATAATTAATTATAGAATTTAAATTATACATAACAGTTTAAATAAAATTGTATTAATATGATTATTTATTCGCCAGCGAATTTACATTAAAACTTTATTATTTTAAAACATTACTTGTTACTGTTAGTTCCGATATTGTGTGGACGAGCGCGGTAGTGCACGCCCGCGGTAAAATGACAGCATACAGTTAAACCGGAGCGAAGCGAATAGAGTATTCTACAAAGTTTAGATTTCTGTACAGTAAAACCACTTCTATCAAAAGATATTTCAACCGTGTGGATAATCTAACATGTTAAAGCTGTTACCAAGTCGCATTTCCATAATTTTTGGTCAACAAATTTATGAACGTTATTTCAAAATTAAAAATATCCGAGTGCATTTCTTAAGATGTTCTTGAACAATGACTACTGAAAATTAAAGTCGACTAACACGTAGAACGTTATTTATTGTATTTTTTTAAATAAATGCGAGAAAACATAGTGTAAAAAAATCTATTAAATTAAAAGCGTAGGCCGATGTCAGTGCACAGCACAATGGCACGAAACAATTTAAAAATACACAGTGAAAAGCATCGAAAATGTAATACATATTTTGCTACTCGACTCCTATATAAAATATTATCTATGCAAATATATAATATATTTGATAATATACAAACACTTATGATAAAGTATCCAGTACTTTATAAGTTAGTTATTTCTACATAAAATTCGGTAAAAAATATGTACGGTTACAAGTCATTGATAATAGCGTGTAAACTTTTACCTATCTTAGACGACAAACAAACTAAATAACCGTTAAAAAAATGTTCATTATTGTAAATATTAATAAATATATACTTTCTTAACATTAGGCTTAAACTAACACCAAAATTTAAATTAAACAGGACAATCGGTGAAAAATATTTCGCTACTATAACAGTACTTTTTATTATTACACATTTAACAACATCAACAAGTTTACTTTTTCAAATTAACATTACATATCGAAGGTTTGAATAAGTCGAATGAGCACAGAACCGACCGCGGAGCTAACCGCCGTCGACAAGAAATTATTGCACAAAGTAAACGAATAGAAAATAGCCTTTCCTACAAGCACATCTGTCATAATACTTACTCTCGCGTTTTAGGGCGCTTATTACAGCCTAACTACTTTAATAATTACCCTGTTATAAAATTAGGCTCAGTTTCATCTCCGAAAATGACTCCCTGGTGCTAGATTCATGAGGGCTAGATCCCAAATCTCCTGCAATGGCTGCAGTTACTAATTTAAATCCAAACCACTGAGTGGGTCTCTCGAATCCCTTAAACCCCTGTGTTGTTGGAAATGTAGGAGACGCTACCGTCCTGGGCGACGGGCGGCACGCGACGGGTCGAAGAGTTGTTGTTCTGTACGTAGTACGACGACTTCCTCATGCTAGCCGAGGACGAGTTGGCCATGGCTACAGCGTCGTAGTACCGCAGAGTGCTGCAGCAACGTCTGCTCTTCATTATAGCGGCGAAGCCTCGACGGTATTTGTTGTTGAAGAACGCGTACAGGATCGGATTGATGCAGGAGTTGGACGCGCCCAGCCACTGAGCTATGGGCGTAGCCACCATCAGTATATCCTCTTCCCAAACCTGAATGTCGCCGCCGAGCTTGATTCTGGCGAAAATTACGTAAAGCGGCAGCCAGGACAGCACGAACAGAATCACAACAGCGACTAACATCTTGACCACTTTTACTTTCGATTTCTGTTGCATACGTTCCATCTGGGCGTCCTTAGTGTCGCTCGGAATGTGACGCTTGCAGACCTTTATCCATATCAGAATATAGCATAGAGATATCAGTATCATGGGTAGTATATAGCAAAATAACAAGTTAGCGATAAGGAAATAAAGCGAACCGTCCAAGTATTCGGGCCAGACTTCGATGCAGAGCTGGATATCGGGCGCATCGCTGAAGATGACGACCAAGTCGAAGAAGAGCGCCCAAGGGATGGTCGTGGTGACGGCGATTACCCAGATAACCAGGATCATGATCCTTGCACGTCGAGTCGTTATCTGACACTTGAGCGGCCACCAGATAGCCAAGAATCTGCACACACAATAAACACAGAAATATTATATTTAAACTCACATCGTATAAAATCGTATAAAATCGAAGAAGTTTAAAGGTCATTCGACTTTTAAAATATCTCTTATATTGTTATATTTAAACAATATAGCCTTATAGAAATATTCTTATTGTTATTTATAATCCGTAATATTTTGTAAGAAGAAGTATGGAGGTAGGTATAAGCAATGTTCTTAAAACTAACTGCAAAACTCTCTCCACTCAGATGAAAAGTATCAAAGGACTAGGAACACAAAAAAAAAGCAAAAAGAAACGTAATTTAAGTCATTAAAACAAGTTTTTAATATATTCATGGATGTAAAACGAGTTTACAATTTCGGGTGGGGTTCCTGACTATTATAACACCGACATAACTAATTCACTCACGACCGCTCCTCCAATTATTGGTGTTTGCACGCCTTGGTCACGCGCGTATTTTCGGTAACATTTCTTCGTCACATTTTTTAACAACAAAATTTTGACATACATTAAAAAAAACACCGACGCTTTTACAAACACTTATTTTGGTTAACAACTATTTATTTATCGCTAAGCAAGCGACAAACTTTTAGAAGGCCTTTGCCATCTCACGCGACTGCGTAGCCGGTTGTGGTTGAAAGTGCACTTACCTATTTTAAGGTAAGTGCACTTAAAATGTGTTGTTTAAAAATGTGACAAAATGTAGACTAATGTTACCGAAAAGACGTAAGTGACCATGGCTGAATAAAAAACCGAAAGGACGTAGTACACACAAAAATAATTTGAGGAGCAGACATGAATAAATAAATTATATTATAATTTAAAAGCTGTCAGTAAGGTGAAGCATATTATAATACATTTTTTTTAATTATTACAAATCATTGTTAATGCCACCATTATCTGCACGATAATAGTTATATATAAAAATGAATTATAAATTAGTGCATAATAATTGTCAACCCTGAATAATATTGTCAGCTTTTTACTCATGGACTGAGGATTGTTTTACTACAAAAATAATACAGCTAGTAACTTGTTAGTCTTATCCGTCTATTATTTCATGAGAGACTATACGTGTAGTGCTCATTTGTATTGTCAAAAAAACATTGTGTTTTTTTTTTAAGTTAACACTTCTTTAGACGCACCGATCACTTTTTGGATGAGGCAAAATATACGATCACTTTTCGTCAATGATTTCTTCTTCATGGTTTTACTTACACACGTACTAATATAAACCAGAAGTTTAATGTAACAGCTGAGCGTAAAAGTAGAAGAAATCGACCAAATATATAGGCAGTGGTAAATTAAAAGGCTTAAACTCAACAGCTGTATGGATTTAATCACGTCACGCAACCGATGAAACGGACATTGCACTTAATAATTTTGTAAGTTGTGTTAAATTCGTGTACACGGAGCTCTAAAATGGACATAATGCTTTATAATTTATTTTAACTGTAGGCCTATAAATTCGATAACTTGTTAATGAATGTGAATGCATTAAAGAAACATGTTGGTCCAGTAAAGGCCTAACCTTAAATTATATTGTTAAACTTTTAATACAAATCAGCTGTTTAATTCTAATATTGAACAACAGATATATAACGTATTATATTGAAATTATAATAAAGTAAGCAGTTCTCGAAGATTTTCACGAAATCTGTGTTGGTTCAGTACAGAAGTGAAAACTGTCATGAATATAAATCGTTGGTCATATTGGTTTAATCCAAAACTTTATCATTATTTGTATCTTGTGCCGTTTAAAATTAAAATCTAAAAATAAAAAATCTTAAAATAGACAATCATATTTATGATTTATTTAGTTTTCAAATTTAAGTCGGACAAGATAATAATAATGACACAATTTTGTATTAAACCAATGTAACCATCGATTTGTATTCATGACAGTTTTCACCTCTGTCGGCAGTCCCATGACTGCTTTCATTTTTTTTACTCTGTTTGTAACAATAACATGTTTAAATTTAGGTAATTTATACATAGCAATTAAAAATGAACGAAATAGATTAAGTTTGGTTAAAGTTAAAACACAATGTCTTCAATTTAGCTGCAAAAACTAGGACTTGCAATCTAAATAAAATGTCCCATCAAATCATATATAGAGGAATAATATTCCTTTTGAGTCCAACCAATTAGAACCCTCTTCGTACGATTTATTTACCTGTCTGGATTCTACCTGATCGGCTTGACAGCATTGGCGGATCCAGGGGGGGGGGGGGCTGGGGGGGCTGCAGCCCCCCTTTGGGTTATTATATTTTTGTTTAATCGTCTAAGTGGCAGACTGCTCAATTGAAATTGAGTTGTCTCAGACAACACAACTTGTATCGAATATTTCACCCACTAAATATTATCAAATCTCAATAAAACAAAACCATTGGAAAGAAAATGTTTTAAACTTCAATTTTTGTATTTACAAATTTCTTCTAAAAAGTATATTTACATATGTAATCATCGTTGTAAAATTGTAGTAGCCTAAATCAATATAGATGGCACGCTAAAAAGCATAAGGAAATGACTCAAACTCGTCACTTTTTATAGGCACATAATTGTTAGACAGACTTGTTTTGAGAAGAAGATAAGGACACCACTGGATTTGTCAAGATTTTAACTTTCTACCACGATCTAATCATTCTCCACTCTTATAGTTTCTTAGATATGAATTTGTCTGTAAACCCTTGCCATTGGACAGTTTTCAAAAAATGAGAAAGCACATTTTGCAATCGATGTTTTTCTATTACAAATCTATAATCTATATGCAGTATTCGTATAATAATTAATTTTTATATCGATTTGAAGTGCAAGCTCTATATTTTCGTTTAATATAAGGAAAACCTGGCTTAGTGTTCTGAACTATTCGGGTATTTCCGTGAAATATGTACATTTTCAACGCCCTAGGCGCGTTAGTTGTTACCTTTTCATGTCTGGCTGGAATTATATAGCCTACTATAAGTTTGTGAAAATTTTGTTTAGTTGTAATTTAATGGAATAAGTTTTTAGAATAAATATATTTAAAATTTTCAGTTACAGTACAACCTCGTTAAATCGGACCAGCTGGAACCACGGCCGATTCGACATAACGAAAATCCGTGTTAGCCGGAGAAATAGCATAAAACATAACAAAAAAATGAAAATACACTGAATACTTACAATATTTTCCTTTATTACGGAGAAAAACACTATACAAATATTAACTGGTCACAATAAAACGAAAAACACTTCTGTGGACTGTCTACTTTTTTGGGGAAAAGCTTGTAAGTCTCTGTTGCGTCAACTTCGACTGGGTCGCCGGAATACTACCCCCCGGAAAACTACCCCTTAAGCAGGTTCCTACGTCATTTTGACGTCAGAGATCGGGGGGGCAGTTTTCCAGTCACGCACACTCAAGTTTCGATATAATTAGAATAAAAAAAAACTAGAGGACTAACCTAAACTGTTTAGTCACAGTATGTTGCCGATAACAGTATAATTGTTGGAACCTGCTTGGGGGGGGGGGGTAGTTTTCCGGGGGTAGTATTCCGGCGACCCGCTTTTGCTAGGGGGGGTAGTATTCCAGTCGCGGACACGGCTCCCATATTGGTTAGTTGGCAGATTTCGTGACGTCACGTTTCACGTGAGGGGGTAGTTTTCCGGGGGGTAGTATTCCGCATCCCCCTTCGAGTAACGTTTACGTGCAAACAAACTCGGCGGAAACACGATCACCAAGTAGTACGCTACGTTTATGCGCTCGTATAAAGCAATAGCGCTACCAAAATGAATATTTTTATTTATTGCAAACCGGGTTACCCGGAGATCCGACTTAAAGCCTGCCGACAACGAGGTTGTACTGTATACAGTTCAATTCTATAGTTTTTATTCTCTACAACTTGTTATAATAAAACTTTGTTTTTGGGTAGCCTAAAGCATATAACTCTTAAGTCCTACTCAAAATGGGTGATCGTGAAATAGTCTAAAAAGACGTTTTCAAGTCCTGTATTCCAAAAAATTATTCTATACCCCCCTCTCCCCGAGACAGCCCCCTCCTTGAAAACAGGCTGGATCCGCCCATGCTTGACAGTTACTTTAATAGTGAAACAGTAAATACTTATTTTTGTAATAAAATAACGTTATCTACTAAAGGAATAGTTATCACGAAAGTGTTTTCATTACACTAACCAAACGAGTAAAATACATTTTCCTAAAAACACAATATTTAATTGTTCCTAAACGATAGCTAATAACAATTCATCGTAGGACTTTTGAAATTGATGGTATAATCAATTGTGATATAAATCAGCTATATTGTCTTTGGATGACAAACAAACACGTTTTAAAAGTAGCTACAGTTTACTGAGAAAGTTTAGAAGGACCGAAGATATAAATCTTCCTGAACCGACGCGGAAAGTTTTTAATTCCTTTTTCATAAAACATCTGGCGATAGACAATTTAACATAATACCGGAAACTTGAGTTTTATTTTGTTCTCAGCATATTATCGGATACTCGCACCTGTGGCTTTTTTTAAAAAACTGACATATTTGTATCCACTCTAAAATTTTTATAAAACGTAAAGAAAGGTTAAGTTGTAGTATTTTTCATCCAGCTTCTACTTTAACAGGTATTTCCTGCCTCATGTAATAGGGTAGAAAGAATCACTTATCATCTGGCGGGCGGAAAAGTGCCCATATAAAAACCATTGAGCTTACTTTGTCGTTCGCTCAAATAGTTTATATTTACTGGTTGACAAATAAAGTAGGCCCACTAGGCCAACCATAATAATTCACTTTCATGAAATTAAAAAAAAAAAAAAATCCCCGCATGGGTATTCAGCTAGTTAATTTATATATTTTTTCATACAAGTTCAACCTATTTATTTGATACATTTTCATTTGTTATTACATTTTAGTAGCCTACATACGAAACCATAACCTTAGTAATTTAAAAAATGTTTATGGCCAATACTCATTACTGGAGTAAATGCAAACCGTTGCAGTCGCTGGAATTTATTGATGACACAATTTAAACGTCCATTATACTAAACTTTGACAGGCTATTCGATATTGATTAAATTTATTCGAATAACTTTAAACGCCTAACTTTGTTGGAAAGCTGTCAAATCCAGTACAGCACGGGTCTCCTTCCTCGTTGAAAGTTTCCGCATTATTCGCTTGTTTCCTACTATTTACTTTAGTTTTAAATTGTATGTATTTCTAATAAAGATCGTCCCGAAGGAATACCTGCGTGTATGTCGCTACGACTCGATTAGATCCGGCATTATTTACTTCAAAATATGTATACGACCGCGTCTACGTGTGTGCATGTACTCGCAGGTTGTAGTCGTGAATTCATCTTAGACAAAGAGAAGTGTAAAGTTGGGTGTTCAGGACGGGTGTCAGAAGCTACGGGTGTAAGAGCTTCAAAGTGTCGTGAGTGTGAAAGTGGTGATAAGGCTTGCGCATCGTTCCTGTCTTCACAATACCTTTCGACCTAGCGCAATTCAGCTAACGAAATACGGCTTCAAAAGAAACAATACAACATAATACAATTACAACATTTATATAAAAAACATAACTTCGTTGAAATATATGTATAGTATAATCATAATAAAACGTTTTTGTTCGTAGTACTCGTATGTAAACGCAACTGAAGATAAATATTGTCAAGCGATGTGTATTTAATACTCTATTAAATAAATAATTCGACCACGCGGTTGAACAAATTTGAACTTAAAAAATGTTTAGTGAGTTTTTGTTCGCCAGAAGCTGCTGCCACGTGAATTTGAACCAGGTACTTTTATTTTACTTTACGTTTTGAGGGAACCAGACGGGATATAAGGTAGTGTAAAAAACCAAATGTACTGAATAATCTAATATATATATACTTACTAGCTGACCCGTACGGCGTTGCCCATGGTTGTTAGTATTTTCAGTCTTTTTGACGTACTGTAATTGTATTCTTTTTAAGTGTTCGTTGAATACCCGTGCGTATCCTACTACTGTGGTCATGAAAAAAAGGCTACGCTATTTAAGAAAGCACTGAAAATTTTATTCCTGTAAACTACTATCTAACATGAAAAAGCTTTAAATACATCGTTTTAATTTATAGTTTTTACTAAGTTTGACTTTCACTTAATTTCATTGACAATGTTGCGAGCACCTACGGTCTTAGAGGAAGCTACGTATCAAATTTCATTCCAATTCGTTCTTATAGGGATTTCTAGTAACTTTGACCCCCCTCCCCAAACCACCCTAAAATTACAAATTTGTTTTAACCCTTTCTTAGCGAGGGTTTAAATTACCTGGGGGTCGTAGAAAAGATATTTGAATCACTTTGTAACATCCGCGTTAATTTAGGATGTAACAAACTGGTTCAAATAGAGTTTGTAATTTTAAATGTATAGGCCTAATTAGTATAAGATATATATTGTTTAGTATTTAAATATACAATATACAGTATAATATATCAAAATAAAGCTATGAATGTGATATTTTAATGGCATTTAGTTTAATTCAGATGGTTTGTTTAGTTTTCAATAAAATATGTTTAAACTCGTGTATGTTTATGGTTATGAATGGTGTCAAATAATTTGTTTGTTATTATTATTATTGATAGCGAAAAAATATGTTTTGAAAAGTATTACAAACTTCATAGTTATGATATATTTTATATAAACAATATTTTAAGCATCATATCTCTAAGTAGGCCTATATAGATATTTAATAACCAATGTTTGAGTTGAATTATAATTCTGTAAGCATTTTTATTTGTGTTTGTTTATTGTTTTTCAATCTAACCTTAAAAAGCTGTTGGTTTTGTAGAGTATTACAGTGATTATAAATTTGCTAAGTAATGTTGCTATGGTAGGTAATACATGTAAACAAACATAAGCGTTTTATATGAACAGCTGTTTTTGTGAGCTATGGTTTTGAGTTCATACAATAAATGCTGTTCAGTTTCTTCCAAATTTGAAACTTTTCAAATTTTTCTTTACGTATAAACCTTCTATGAACTACTACAAACATTGTAAGACCAAAAATAGCCAAATCGGTCCAGCCGTTCTTGAGTTTTAGCGAGACTAACGAACAGCAATTCATTTTTTATATATATAGATTAGATAAAAAACAAAAAAGTTTCAATCTTATACGAAAATCTCAAAAAACTTTAACGTGATTCCGGTTGTTAGATATTTTGACTAACGAACTCGTACGAGCGTCTTATAAAACCAACTTGTGTATCAAATTTGGACCAAATTGGACGTAAAATGCGGCCGTTAGAGTGCGCAGTGCGAACACACACATATATATATATAACATTTTTATTGACACCCCAAAACGTGTTCTGGAGACCATGATCGGTGCTCATTGACCACAACAGTCACTGCAATAGCTCAACTTTCCTATGGAAATTCGCTAATAAGCGTTTACAAACAAGAAGTTACTCGACGAAACTGGTCTAAAAACCATTTGATATTTTTCCTAAAACTGAGACCAAATCCCATTCGTTAAAATTGAATAAACCTTAAATTTACTAAACAATTCCTATTCATTATTATTTTTGGAAACGAAACATGGCCCGATTAAAGCTGAAAATAAAAGTCATTACAAAAATTTTAATAGTTCTGTCTTACGTGCATTTGAGATATCTTATAAAAAATACTGGCGTTAAGGGACTCCAATTAAGTGTTGTGTATATATTTAATTTAATGGATAAACATTGTTATTGCGGCGTATATCTTAAAATATATAAAACAAAATCTAGTTCAATAATTCGATCACCCACCTGGACCACTGACGTGAGTTGAGTGAATTTCAAAAATTGAGTTTATGTGCTTTAGAGTTTCAACCGACCAATGCATTCTTACAAGTGGCAGCCCTTCACCTTGTGGCCTCGGATTATGGAAAAACAACAGGTAAAACATACAAGGGTACTTTTATGGTAGTTTACGTTTTAATCTATTTTTGGAGAACCAGACGGGCTACAAGGCCGTGTAAAAAATTAAACATGTAGAATAATCTCCTAACATATTTTTTCAGATAAAACCATCAAACAATTTGCATTCTAGTACGAAAAAATAAATATAACAGGCAATCGTGGGACTGCTGTCAGAAGTGAAATATTTTAAGTTTCATATATAGTTAACTTTATTTTTGGATTATTAAGAAGTATTTAAAAAAAATCAATGTATTAATCTTGTAATGGAGCTTTACATAATTGTAGAGATGAGACGGAGCCTTAAATAATTGTGGAGATAAGATAGAGCCTTAAATATTTGCGGAGAGGTGACGGAGCTTGAAATATTTGCGGAGATGCGATGGAGCCTTAAATATTTGCGCAGATGAGACGGAGCCTTAAATAATTGTAGAGATATGATAGAGCCTTAAATATTTGCGGAGAGGTGACGGAGCCTTAAATATTTGCGGAGATGCGATGGCGCCTTACATAATTGCGGAGATGCGGTGTAGCCTTAAATGTTTGCGGGGATGCGACGGAGCCTTAAATAATTGCGGATATACGTTGGAGCCTTAAATAATTGCGGGGAGCGACTGTGTCATAAATAATTGCAGAGATGCGGCGTAGCCTTAAATGTTTGCGGAGATG
>JAGFPH010000371.1:211372-222824 GCA_018207615.1 Philaenus spumarius
AGCCTTAAATGTTTGCGGAGATGCGACGGAACCTTAAATAATTGCGGAGAGGTGACGTAGCCTTAAAAAATGTGTCCGTAAGATAACGATGACGGTGACGCGAGTTCAATCATTTTTCTTCATGCAAAAAAGTGCCCAACAGGCTGAAGAAGTTTTCACTTCAAAAAAAACTTCCGGTCAAAAAACGTTCTTTTGATTGTTGAAATTTTTGTTGGCTAACGAACTCTTTAGAGCGACTTAGAAGACCAACGTGTTTATCAAATTTGGACCAAATTGGACGTGAAATGTAGCCGTTAGAGTGCGAAGACATATACAAAACTTCCAATGACGCCCCAAAACAAGTTCTGGGGACCATGATCGGTGATCATCGACCACTTCCGACCTTAGGTCTCATCATAAGAACTACAGTAGCTTATGGAAATTCTATAATAAAAGCATACGCGTTTATAATGCTTAACATATATTTTTTTCTGACTTAATAAAGTTGTGTATACAGTATTTAGAAAGAAGCAAATGTACATAAGGTGAAAAGTACTTCTATGTCTCATTCATTTAGTTTTGAAGGAACTAATTAAAAGAACGATTTCGAGTAGATACTATAAAAAAACACATATTCTAACCATCCTACATGTCCAAATGTTGGTAAACTAACAATAAATCGATTCACTTTGTTAAATTTCTGTTTCTTCATTCCAGTCTTGTGTTACATTGTATGTGTGTTAAGGTTAGCTACCACTCCAGTCAGAGTCAGGACCAGTTGCTCAACACCGTCACCTTGGAACGGGTTTCTAAGGGGGCATCCTGCAGTCAGTCTACGCACTGTCATCATTCATAGTTACGCCCAGGATTAACCGTGGAAGTACAACACTCGCGGTCACGTAACACTAGAGATTTTAGTATCTTTTGAAATAAATACGCAAAATCTATCAAGCAATATAGCATTAGGTGTAAAGACTAAAATTAATATTGTTTATTTACGAATTGATTGTTACTCCTTAGAGTAGTGAGCTGTCTTCAGGTTTCTAAGGCGGACTTATAAAGGCATCTAGAAAGTTTCAATCTTCAGTTATCCATCCACGGCCGATATAACGCCATGCCTGAACGTAATTCTTCACTTGTCTTCGGAACAAATTATTTAAAATAAATTTGACTCCTACAAAGTACACAATCTAATTACATTACTAACTGAAACACGAATTATGGCCTAAACAGGATTCCAAAATCAAAACGTGAAAAGCTTAAACGGTAATTCAAGTTATTTAAGCAGATTTTTTTTCTAAACAATACGTGAAAACTTTTGGAAAAAATAATTTGACCACGCAGCTTTCAAAAATTGTATGATTTTACGGTTTCAACCAACTGTTTGGGAAATTGATCGTTGAATAGCTGCCTGCGCGTACGAAATATATAAGTGTTGTATACAATTACAACAAGCGCTTCTTCGTTCCCTCGCAGCGGACAAACTAAAAATGTGAGTTTGCACATCGACCTTGTGGCCTCTGATTTTGTACTACTTTGCTTCGCTCGCAGTGATTTGCATCCCAACCTCGTAACAGAAGCTTTGAACCAAGTACTTTTATGGTGTTTTACGTTTTAATCGATTTTGGGGGAACCAAACGTGCTATAAGGTCGTTAAAAAAAAGATTGTGTAGAATAATCTCCTATATTTATATTTTCACATAAAACCCCCAAAACGTTTAATTTAAGGGTCTGCTGTAGTGGCAGTCATCTTGGATTTTTATCCCATAAGAGCAATGTTAAATTTCAAACCATTATTTCGTTTTTTTTTATCATAAAATTGTTTGCAAGGTCGCATTTTAAGCACAGTCACAATACGCATCCGTTTTGCATTTAAATTTGTTTAAAAATGCTTTTGATTTGTTGTGTAATTGACATTTTGTAAGTACAAAGTTTGATTTTTTTCCTAAAACAATAAAAAAGTAATAACGAAAAATAATTTGCAAGCAGGATCTGAAATTTTATACAGAATATTCAGTTCTTTTTTAACACTCAATTAATTACAAAAGATAGACTTATAAAATGGTTTGAAATGAGGCAATGTCAGCGCAAGAAATTACACTGTTTAGATAGGGATATAGTGAGAGGAACTTGTGTTTCCGGTTGGTTTCTCGTTTACTGGAGCAGACCCTTAAGTTCGAAAATTAGCAAACAAAATTAATTCCGGTAAAAAAAGTGTTTCCGATTCTTCGGTTGTTTAGTGGTTAACGAACTCGTCTCACCCACGTTGACGACCAACGTCCGTAACTAATTTAAACCAAATCGGACGTAAAATGTTAGAGTGCAAACACACATATATATAAAGTTGTTCTTGGGACCATGATCGGTGCTCATTTACGGTAAAACAAACAAAAGGTTTACTGTATTATCTATAAAGGTTTACAAACTATAAATCTAAATTTGTGTAGTATATTCTTAAGTGGCATGAAAACCATTTTGCAATTCGATCTCTTAAGTCCATGTAATGAAATGGAATAACTACCCTTTAAATTAAATCAAGCAATAGCGAAGCACTGCTGGGTCCACTAGATTATAAAAAAATGCCTTGTGTAAAATTACTGGAACTGTAGTTGTATTCATAACTTACACAGATAAATACGTTCCCTTTTGGAATTTTCTTAGTCTTTACTGTAACATTGGGATATATACGTCCCAAGGTAAAATACCAACGAGATGTATGTGTGCCATTATAAAAACATACAAAAATATAATATAATCATTTTTTGAATACAATGATTTGATCTTTGCCTTAACTTAATGTTTTAGTTACTAAGCTAAACAAGGATGGTTATATGTATTATATATATTTTTGTTTTTTTTATTTTTGGTTTAGTTGTCATTCTGTAGCTTGTATTTGTAAAAAATGTGTGGAATAAAAAAATCTTGAAAATCTTGAAACTTAGTCTATCATATTAAAATGTGTAAATGAAAATTAAAAATTGGTAGTGAAAAGGTTAAAAATATATATTTTTTTTCCCAAGAAACAGCTAAAATAATCTTAGTTATAGAAAATGAGAACTAAAACATTCTGTCCACTTGTACTGTATCAACGGTTGGTTGACTAAAAGGTTAGTAAAACCATGTAGTTGGAAAATTTAAGTGATTTGAGTAAAATTGGTTGTTTGAGATTTTACCTGACATATTAAATACTTATCAACTAACAAAGGACAATTGTTTGGAGTGTCCTTCATTTGTCGAAAATTTGGCTAAAAAATTATCTAAGTTTAACTAAAAATTTCAATAAAACCACATATTCTCACTAAAATCTGTATACGCAGTATGATAAAAACATTTTCTGACTGACTCATGCATAATCAAAACTATGATAGAGCCTTAAAATGTTCAGTTCATCTACATACTACTACGTAGAAAAGCGCATTGAAAATAATTTTGCAAATATGGTCAAAACACGGATATTCACTCCCACCCCTAAAACAGCTGATTTGAATCAAAAGCAAAACAATTCTAGATAGGGCCTATTCTGAACCAACACACGTTTGCCGAATGCATTTACATTCGTTAATATAGCAACCAACTTAGACAATTTAGAATCAGTTAATTATTTTTTACAACCAATAGTTTCTTTATGTTAGGTTAACAAAATAAAAACAAACACGAACAAAACAATAAACGAAAAAGGCTTACTGTATTTTAATTCAAACATCTGTTGTTGCATACTACAAATAAAACACCTGATTTGGACCATACGCTTAAAATAACTTTAAGTTAGGATACTGAACCAACACAAGTTTCTTGATTCATTTAGATTTATTACCATAGCAACCAAATTGGCTAATTTAGAATCAGGTAATAATTATTATTCACAATTAACAGTTTTTTTAGGTTATGTAATAGCAAACACAAACAAAGAAATTACCGTAATTACTATATCACACCAATCACTATTACAGTTATGTCAAGAGTAGTGTCAGTACTAGGCCTGTTTGACCAGTTTGAAATACTCCTTTATCGTGTCACATTTCAGTCGTATTTTATAACTTGAAAAATTTTCTTCTATATCCAAATCAAAAATTTCTGTCGTAATCAATCGTTATTCCCGTGAAAATATCATAGTTTACAATAATCTGTTTGCATTTTTGCTTCGCCACGGAAGTTGGATAGACCTCTAGTATATGATTATTATTGTGTGGGTTTTTTTTTTTTAGGCGGAAAAAATGCGTTTCGTGCAGACCTCAATCCAAATTAGATTCTGTTTAGTTTTAGAACAACAAATCCGCGACTGCCGACCTGGGCGTATGAGGAAGCACCATCTACTTGTGACTAGTAAACGTAACGTGGGTTTCGGTAAATTCTTGACGCCAGCCTTCGATCATAAGAGAGCGTAGACATATTGGTGTGTCCGTCAGTTCAAGGTCGGCCTTCGTGAGATAATAATGGACTTTGCAATTAAAGTATGATTCAAACTGATCCATCTTGAGGTCGTGTGGAGTATGAGGCGTCTTGAACGATTAGTTATGCCATCATAAAGGTCAATCTTTCATTGTTGTCGTTCATAGTCTATTGGAAAGAACATATTAATAATTCACTGTTTTAATGTTCCAAGTTATTCAGTTCATAAAATAAAAGGGTAGCGTGACCCTTATAAATTAAGGTATCGAAACTTTTGTAGGCAGTAGGAGTAGGCCTACATTAGGGGCAGTAACAGACGTAACACGGTTACCACAATTTGACAAGCAGTGAAAATAAACTACGTAACTGAAAACTGAAGTAACAACTGTAGCAAATGTTCTACGCTCATCAGAAGTGGCTGATCTAGTTTATTGAGTTGAAAATAAGACTTTAAAACCACTAATTTGTTCTTACAGTAGTCACTTATGCAGTAGAAGCTTGGCCATTAAATAACTTCACGTTATCGAAACAATAGATAATTCGACCACGCAGCTGAACCGCTGACATGAGTTGAGCTATTTTCCAATGTTAAGTTTATATTCTCTGTTTGCAGTTTATTAATGGTGGATGTTCAATTATATTATTATCTAGTTATTAGGACATTTTCCATACTATGTGTGTTAAAAATAAACACACAACGTGTCGGGAATATAAATCCAACTCCAGTTATCAAGTGACTAACAACTAAGGGAACATAAACCTAGAGATCTAGGCCTATGCAAAGAAAACAAGTAAAGCTATAATATACCACTAACCTTAACCATCTACATAGCGCATCTCAGAGCTGAAACTAAGAAGTCAAAAAACACAATAATTTGATCACGCAGCTGAACCGCTGACGTGAGTTGAGCAAATTTCCAAAATAAGTTTATAGGCCTATGTTTTATGGTTTCAACCCACAATTTGGGAAATAGGTCTATTCACGACGGTGATGAATACCTACAAAATGGTTCGCACGCCATTCCGCATATTGAGAGTATATTCAATACACAAAGCATTGCGTGCTTCGCACGCCAACCCCACGGTAGAATCCCACATGGCTTTGAACCGGGTACTTCTATGGTATTTTACATTTTGATCGATTTTGGGGGAACCAAGCGAGCTATAAGGTCACGTAAAAAAACAAAATCTGCAGAATAACATCCAACAATTATATTTGTAGAAAAAACTAAAAAATAATTTATCCTCGTAGGAAAAATCTAAAAAAATAGTTACTTCCGGTCAAAAAAGTGCTTCCGATTGTTGGATTTTTTTTGCTAACAAACTCGTCCGAGCGACGTAGACAACCAACATGTGTACCAAATTTGAACCAAATCGGACTTAAAATGCGGCCGCTAGAGTGCGTACATATATATATGATTTTTAATGACACCAAAATCGGTGCTCATTTGCTACTCCCGACCTTGGATCTTACCATAAGGGCCACTGCCATAGCTCATTTTTCCTATAGTGAGTGCTAATAATACAAACACAGAAAAGCACAATGTCAGTCACTTGTTAACGGGAGTTGATTTATATTCCTGAAACCTCGTGTATTGATTTTTGAACACATAAATGATGGAAAATGTCCTAATAACTAATAATAAAATTAAGTTTATTATGTTTTAGGGTTTCAACCAACTATTTGGGAAATTCTACTCACGAAAGCGATACATAGCCGCTTGCAAGTACGAAATGTATTAGTAGAATTTATTTGCACCTTAGTCTTTAGTTCCCCTCGCAATTAAAAAACTCGATGTCAGGGGAACGAGACAGGCTATAAGGACGTGTAAAAAGACAACATCTGTAGAATAATATTATATTACATTAATTTTTCTAGACAAAACTCCAAAAATGTTTCAGTCTTGTACGAAAAATCACAAAAAGTGTATACTTACTTCTAGTAAAAAAAGGGCTTCCGTTATTTTGTAAATAAAGAACTAAAAATGTTGAAGGCAAAACGTAGCCTATTACTATTTACTAATTATATGGAGACAAAAGACACCAATAATAATGTTAATGGATTGATAAAATAGTCAAAGAAGACGAGTAAGGATTTGGTCCTGGAAACTGTTATGTGATGACCACATCACAGGTGGAAGGGAATCTAGCTCCACCAAGAACTGTATCGCCGGAGGATCTTGTTTTGTTGTTTCTTGATCAGAATTACGTCTGCAGCAGTTTACTAAATCTGCCCGTTAACGTAAATATATTAGGATTTTTGTTTCTTCCTGTCGTTATGTATTCCTCATATCCTCTAATTGATGTCAGACTAAACGAGAGAGTCTGATACTAAAACCATCCGCCATTAACTAGGCTTGAACCATCGCGACTGTGTTGGAAGTTCACGTTAACCACTGCGCCAAGCTAAATTGTTTGGATGGACACGTTTCATGTAAGGATTTCATGTAAGGATGCTCAGTTTTTGTGTGCTTTTATTTACTAGCAAAGCTATATCCTCCAGTCGTTTTTAGTGTGAATAAATGCAGAAACAGAAGAGAAATTGGAAATACATTTGTTTTAGTACATGGAAAGTAGAATCGAAAACAAAAATACGGTAGACTTAATCGAGTATGGTATCGTTGAGTAGTTAAGTATGATTCATTTATAGGTACACCTCGTCTACAAATTTCGGGCGTTGAATCGGATTTTACTGTCAAGCTTTTTCCGTCACGCAGTATTCCGTCACCCTCTACTATATATAGTACAAAAGTGTATATAGCAGAGTATATTGTTTACTTGGTAATACCTCTGCAATGGACATTGTGCTTCCTCATTTTGTAAGTTATGTTAAAATAGTTTACTTGGTAGTACCTATGAAATGGACATTGTGCTTCCTCATTTTGTAAGTTTTGTTAAAATAGTTTACTGTACTTGGTCAAATAACTCTGAAATGGACATTGTGATTCCTCATTTCGTAAGAATGTTTTAAAATAGTTTACTTTGTAAAATACCTATGAAATGGATATTGTGCTTCCTCATTTAGTGTAAATCAGAATATCGCCAAAGAAGTTTACACTTCTGCCGTCTGGTCTTAAGTTCCCCTGGATTTTTTATTGTTGACGCTTCAGCCCCGAGAAATGAAGCCACCAAAGTTGTTTGAATAGTGTACCTCCCGGTAAGTTTCAAAACGACATAGTATAAATAATAATACCATTTTGAAAGTAAACAACGTCCAGTGGAAATTACAACGTTATAATTATAAGTTTTGTAAGTATATTCGTTCATTATAAACAATACTACAATCACTGAATCCAGCTGCAACACCTGTTATTTATAGTTAAAGTACCAATGGCACAACCTTTACTCTTTTACTTGGCGACACTGACGCAGAACGTTGTACGTGGAGGACATGTTTATAACCAAAGTCATATTCATATGTAAAAGAACGAGTTTATTATGTAAAATCTAGGCCATATTCAATACCAGGCTATTAATACGCAATAAATAGTCGTGCCCGGAAATGTGCCAAATCGGAATTATTAATGTTTTGTACAACAATATGAAAGTTAGACGAGGCAAGGTTCAACCAAGGCAGTCTGGTCAAGTAGACTAGTCAGTAGGTCATTGATTGGTAACTCCATTTATCTAATTAGATTTATCTTTCGATGGTCATCTTCTGACTAGTACAGGTAAACTAACATTTTCATTTGTATGAATACGCGCATGTTCTTTTTGTTATAAACAGTGTAGAAATTAAAGAAAGCAGTCGGGGGACTGCCGACAGAAGTGAAGACTGTAATGAATATAAATTGTTGGTCATATTGGTTTAATCTGAAATTTGATGATTTTAACACTATCAAGTAAACTAGTAACACAACTTACGAAATGAGGAAGACAATGCCCATTTCAGAGGTATTACCAATTAAACTATTTTAAAACAACTTATGAAATGAGGAATCATAATGTACATTTCAGAGGTATTACCAAGTAAACTATATACTCTGCTATATACACATGTTTACAATATATAGTAGAGCATGACGGTAAATCCGATTCACCGTCCACAACATGTTTTGGACTTAGTGCGCCTACATAAAATATCAAAAATATCAGACGCAGTGCCTTATAAGAACCAACTGTTTGAGACATAGCCACTTGCAAACAAACATAGTACCAGACACACATTATCCCTTGCGTATAAGAGTCAGGTAATAACCTTACAAGCAAGTTGTACTCAACACTATTGATTTCAAGTATAAGTAGTTCTTTGAACTAAAACATATGTTTTGGAATAACACCATGATCACAAAGAAGATTGTACACAGAATCGAGAAATAATCCAGAGCTAAATATTTGTTTGAATAGTGTTCAACTCAACAACTCACTGTAATTGAATAGATCGATTGTTAAAGTAAGGGAGGATCCTCCTGCTTTAATCTATACTAATATTATAAATAGGTAACATTAATTTGTTTGTTTGTATGTAGGGGATAATCTCTGGAACTATTAAAGCGATTGAAAAAATAGTTTTACTAATAAAAAGCTTCACTATCCATGAGTAGCATAGGCTATAATTCATTTTGATAAAAACATTTTTTATTTCAATATTCGTAAATTTAGTCGGGCAAAATCTTAGGTTAGGGGAACACATATTTCTTCAATGTATTTACATTCATTGCCATAGCAACGACTTCAATAACATAACAGATAAAACAGCAGTTTTCTCTAATATTTCCATTAACACATGATTTGAAACTTTGAAGCAATTATTTGTATTTCTAACCTTTTGGTTAGGTTTTTATTAAAGTGTAGACCTGAGCCTTGCAGGTTCTTTTAACCTTTATTGTAACTGCTCTTTACATAATAATTTGATTTGAACATTTAACATTATTTACCATCTTAGCTTTGGGGTTATTATTAATCCTACACCTTTATTATATATAAAAAAAACACACATAACTCGATTATGTGTATAAAAGGTTCCAACGGGGTTGGCGTGCGGAGCACGCAGGGATTTCCACTAGTATTTTATAAAACGGTAATCAATGAATTTACTAAACTAAGTATTGAAATGATGTGGGGAAAAATTCTGTTGTACAATTGATTTGTTAATAAAGTTTTTCCTTGAAAAACGAATCAAAATAAACTTGATTATTAAAACAGTTATTAAACTGCATTAAATCTCACTGTGTATATAACATACATAAGTAGACAAAATATTAAATTACATACTCGTATTAAGTTCTTAGTAGATTGATAATTGCCGTTTAAGACACGTAATGCAGTACTTAGTAAAATTTACATTTATGTAGATTTTAATAATTATTGAGTATAATACATTAATTAATTATTTTTAATTTAATTGTAGATAATATTTTAAAGCAAGACAAAATATACTTACGGAAATATAAAAAACATTGTTAAAACATAACCATTAAGAATTCAAATAATTACAACTATTTTACACGGCGATTCAGAAAGAACGGAGAAACTTTCAAAAAGAGTTCTGCTACTGAAAATAAAGAAAAATGTCCATAAAAACATGGTTCGAAAATGATTTTACAGTTTTACACCATTTTTTCTTTAAAAAATACTTAACCTCTTTTCTCTTTTAGGAAATACATTGAACGCAAATTTAGGATACATATTTTGCACGACATCTTTTACCCACATATCAAAGTTTTATTTTTGCAAATAGCGGCCATTTATCGTAAACCGCTAACTTAACAACATATTTCAAGAAAGAATGATTTCCTTTTTTAATGACAAACATACCGGTTATTTTTATTACTATTTCTGTAAGTTAAAGAGTCCACAGGGTTTCAAACGTCATCAGTCAGGGTATGTAATGCTCGTCAGACGAAAGGAAAGCATTGTTAGAAGCGAGAAGTAATAACTGAGCTATTGGCTAAAAGCAAAACAAATTGTGTAACTCGGTAGTTGTCCATAGTAAAGTTTTTTTGTAGGTTTTAGCTAATCACTCGTTATCTTTTAAATTACAGAAATAATAAAAACACTTTTATGTTTGTCGTTTAAAAAGGATTTTTTTTAAAGTTAGCGTTTTCGAGATATTTTACGTTACAAATTTTAAGGTCACTCCAAATGGAAAAACAAATTTTTTGATCGATTTTTTGTTTTTTTATGATTTATTATTCTTCTGATCTTCCTCTTTCCAAAAATATACAACATGATAGAGTTATAGTTATCTTTATGTTCGAAAAAAAAACAATGTAAGCGTTACCATGGAAATAAATGGCTTTAGAAGCCACATGAATTCGCTGTACTACAAACACTTTTATAGTGTTCATTATTGTACAGTGAGTTATTTTAAAGAACTTTGGTTAAGAGGAAGCTGGAAGACTATAATATATGCTGCTGAAAAAGACCCAGACAACCCCTCATACTGTCCAGGAGGCCATTAGCAAAAGGTAGGCTACTTATGAAACTTTGAAACTTTGGCTTTTACGTTTTGCTCGTTTCCCGAAAATCACGTTGTTGTTATTTATAATACACATATCTGGAAAATTATCTAGACATTTTTACTAAATTTTTACCACATGTCTATAACACAATTATACCGGGTGAGTTTTAAATGCCCCCCCCCCCCCCACTTTTTTCCGCCTTTCTTAAGATATCGACTCCCAACCACCGCCGAACATCATTGATTAGTTTATATTTTCTTTTGATGAGGTTCACATTTTGGCCGCCATCTTGGATCCGCCATATTGGAATTAATTTTATTTTTTAAATGTAAAGGTAAGGTTGTGACCCACCATTTAAAACTATTTTTTTTTCCGTAGAACACGATGCCGCAACCGGTTTTTAATTATCTGCTTTCGTTCTCGAGATATTAACAATTTTGTAAAAAATATAAAATTTTCAAAAATCCCTTTTTTATTCAATTTTTTTTTTAATATCGACCCTTTATCATCAGATATCACAGTTTGGTAGTAGTTTATAGATTTTTTATTAAGTTATAAATTTTTACTGCCATCTTCAGTAAATTTGTTTGATTTCAGTGTATTATTTAAAACTTAAATAATACAGTAAAAATGTATAACTTAATAAAAATCTATAAGCTACTACCAAACTGTGATATCTG